>VNKC01001389.1:0-162233 GCA_008042775.1 Drosophila pectinifera | reverse complement strand
GAGGAACTTCCCAGGGACACTTCCACAATAGGAGCGGACGAAGCGCCAGACTGACTATTGTCCGAGCTTGATGTCACAGTTGTTGTAGTTTTGCGAGAGCTGGACTTTGACTTTCCACTGGACTTGGGAATCTTTGAGGTCTTCGAAGAATAGGTCTTAGTAGTTTTAGTAGATTTCGATCTTGACTTTCCTCCATTCACAACAACGCTGGCATCAACTAATGGCAAAGAAGAGGCTCCTGACTCATTACTTCCGCTGGTGGACGTCGTTGTGGTTGTTGTTGAAGATTGGCTTGAGCTTCCGCCGTCCGAGGAACTTCCCAGGGACACTTCCACAATAGGAGCGGACGAAGCGCCAGACTGACTATTGTCCGAGCTTGATGTCACAGTTGTTGTAGTTTTGCGAGAGCTGGACTTTGACTTTCCACTGGACTTGGGAATCTTTGAGGTCTTCGAAGAATAGGTCTTAGTAGTTTTAGTCCATTTCGATCTTGACTTTCCTCCATTTACAACAACGCTGGCATCAACTATTGGCAAAGAAGAGGCTCCTGACTGACTACTTCCGCTGGTGGACGTCGTTGTGGTTGTCGTTGAAGATTGGCTTGAGCTTCCGCCGTCTGAAGAACTTCCCTGGGGCACTACCACAATAGGAGCGGACTGAGTGTTGTCCGAACTCGATGTCACAGTAGTGATCGTCGACGAAGACTGGCTAGTGCTTCCACCATCGTTGGACGAACTTCCTGAGGTGACCTCAACAACGGGGTCTGAAGAGGTGCTGGATTGACCTTCATCCGAAGAAGTAGTCGTTGTTGTTGTCGTCGTCGAGGAAGACTGGCTAGTGCTTCCACCATCGTTGGACGAGCTTCCGGAGGTGACTTCTACAACGGGGACAGAAGAGGTGTTGGATTGACCTTCATCCGAAGACGTAGTCGTTGTTGTTGTAGTCGTGGACGAAGACTGGCTGGTGCTTCCACCATCGGTGGACGAGCTTCCCGAGGTGACCTCAACAACGGGGTCGGCCAAAGTGCTGGATTGACCTTCGTCAGAGGAAGTAGTCGTTGTTGTTGTCGTCGTCGAGGAAGACTGGCTAGTGCTTCCACCATCACTGGACGAGCTTCCCGAGGTGACTTCTACAACGGGGACAGAAGAGGTGTTGGATTGACCTTCATCCGAAGAAGTAGTCGTTGTTGTTGTTGTCGTCGCGGAAGACTGGCTAGTGTTTCCTTCATCGTTGGACGAGCTTCCGGAGGTGACTTCCACAACGGGGACAGAAGAGGTGCTGGATTGACCTTCATCCGAAGAAGTAGTCGTTGTTGTTGTCGTCGTCGAGGAAGACTGGCTAGTGCTTCCACCATCACTGGACGAGCTTCCCGAGGTAACTTCTACAACGGGGACAGAAGAGGTGTTCGATTGACCTTCGTCAGAGGAAGTAGTCGTTGTTGTTGTAGTCGTGGTCGAAGACTGGCTAGTGCTTCCTTCATCGTTAGACGAGCTGCCGGAGGTGACTTCTACAACGGGCACAGAAGAGGTGCTGGATTGACCTTCGTCAGAGGAAGTAGTCGTTGTTGTTGTAGTCGTCGAGGAAGACTGGCTAGTGTTTCCTTCATCGTTAGACGAGCTTCCGGAGGTGACTTCTACAACGGGGACAGAAGAGGTGCTGGATTGACCTTCATCCGAAGAAGTAGTCGTTGTTGTTGTAGTCGTGGACGAAGACTGGCTGGTGTTTCCACCATCGGTGGACGAGCTTCCCGAGGTGACCTCAACAACGGGGTCGGCCAAGGTGCTGGATTGACCTTCGTCAGAGGAAGAAGTCGTTGTCGTTGTAGTCGTGGTCGAAGACTGGTTAGTGCTTCCTTCATCGTTAGACGAGCTGCCGGAGGTGACTTCTACAACGGGCACAGAAGAGGTGTTGGATTTACCTTCATCCGAAGACGTAGTCGTTGTTGTTGTAGTCGTGGTCGAAGACTGGCTAGTGTTTCCTTCATCGTTGGACGAACTTCCGGAGGTGACTTCCACAACGGGGACAGAAGAGGTGTTGGATTGACCTTCGTCAGAGGAAGTAGTCGTTGTTGTTGTCGTCGTCGAGGAAGACTGGCTAGTGTTTCCTTCATCGTTGGACGAGCTTCCGGAGGAGACTTCTACAACGGGGACAGAAGAGGTGCTGGATTGACCTTCATCCGAAGAAGTTGTCGTTGTTGTTGTAGTCGTGGACGAAGACTGGCTAGTGTTTCCACCATCGTTGGACGAGCTTCCGGAGGTGACCTCAACAACGGGGTCGGAAGAGGTGTTGGATTGACCTTCATCCGAAGAAGTAATCGTTGTTGTTGTAGTGGTCGAGGAAGACTGGCTAGTGTTTCCTTCATCGTTAGACGAGCTTCCGGAGGTGACTTCTACAACGGGGACAGAAGAGGTGCTGGATTGACCTTCATCCGAAGAAGTAGTCGTTGTTGTTGTCGTCGTCGAGGAAGACTGGCTAGTGTTTCCTTCATCATTGGACGAGCTTCCGGAAGTGACTTCTACAACGGGGACAGAAGAGGTGTTGGATTGACCTTCATCTGAAGAAGTAGTCGTTGTTGTTGTAGTCGTGGTCGAAGACTGGCTAGTGTTTCCTTCACCGTTGGACGAGCTTCCCGATGTGACTTCTACAACGGGGACAGAAGAGGTGTTCGATGGACCTTCGTCAGATGAAGTAGTCGTTGTTGTTGTAGTCGTGGACGAAGACTGGCTGGTGTTTCCTTCATCGTTGGACGAGCTTCCGGAGGTGACTTCCACAACGGGGTCTGAAGAGGTGCTGGATTGACCTTCGTCAGAGGAAGTAGTCGTTGTTGTTGTTGTAGTCGTTGATGAGGAGGACTGGCTAGAGAGTCCATCGTCGAGAATGTCATCAGAGGAAGTATTTGTCTGGCCGTCACTTGATTGACTGCCATATATTTCGTCGAATATATTAGAACTTTCATTGGATATTTCGAGTTTATTTTTTCCTTTGGCACAATCAACATAATTGGGGTTTCCGAGCAGTTCGCCGTCGTGAAGTAGAATAAGCTTTCCGAAAAGCCTATCGAGCAGCCAGAGACGTATATCCTTTCGTATATCAATTAAGGTTTGTCGAACACTTTCACAACACGGCTTGGGCTTAATATCCGGGGTAGCCACTGCCGTTACCGTTTGAGAATTGGATTGGGCCGCTGCGAGGGCCAAGAGAGCGGCCACAACCGCGACGAAAATCAAGCGCATGATCCTCCTAGAGACCGGGAGTCGGATCACAAAGATCTGTTAGCCAAATTTGAAATTTGAAACCTTTTATACCCTGGCCCGGGAGTCTCTCTGTTATTCGGGTGTTTGCGTAGATGCTTTTGTATAGCTTGCAAATTTCATTTGCTAAACAACATTTGGTACTTCCATTGTTGCCCTGAAAATAAGACAAAAACTGTGCAAACTGTCTGAATTATACTATACATCAGAGCATATATCTCCATTAAGTACCTATTAGAGAAACATCTGTGGAAAATATTTGTTCTTAGCTTGGCTTAAACACTTGTTAGATATTTCGGCTTTACGTAAATTGCTCGCTCGTGGCAGAACTAGACGTCAGAGGTGCATTAGCCGATTTTTGAACAATTGAATTAAAACACACGGGAGCCGTTTATTTGGTCAGCCAGTTCTAAAGAAATGTACAATACACAAAATAGTTTCGTTTTTGTTTATTCATACGATTTGCTATTTAACGATTGTGTAACAAATTATAAACTTCGACTGGAGTGTATTGCCTTTTATTATTCATCTTTGTGGAAAGGAAAGTACGGGTGACTGGCTAGGCTGTAAGTATTAAAAGGTTATTATTATTATTAAGGATTTTTTTAATTATTTATGGAATATATAAATACTAGATAAGGAAAGTTATGGAAGCAAATTTAAATACACACGCTCATCAATAAAACAACAACAATGGTCAAATACTATATGGTGTTAAGAAGACCTCCGGTAGGCGCATTTTTGGGTCTTTAAATAGTTATTTTTATATCTTAATTTTTGGCAAAATCTGATTTAAAAATAACCATAACTCAGCCAAAACAGCCTTAAATTCAGTTCGGAAGGTCTTTCTATGTCAGTTTTAATTAGGCTAATTAATCTGCATATTGAGTTTAGAGATCAGAAAAAATAAATTTTTGGCCAATTTTTGCAAATTTTAATGATGTAACCCCTTATCAAATTTTCAAAAATTGGCCAAAATATTTTTTTCTAATTTTTTCAAATATTTTGTTGCTAAATAATTAAGCTTTTAACCTCGAATCGGAACATATATGGCATTTGGCTGTCATTCCATCTTTGGCCAAAATATGCTGTTAAGAAATCTCAGATTTACGCATTTTTGGGTTAAGCATAGTAAGTATTAAATTATTACTAGACTTAAAGGGAATAGAAATAGTTTCGTTGGACACTTACTATCGCACATGAACCACGCGTTCGTTGCGCTCCAAGCTCTCAATGCTCTTGATTTCCTCGGGTGTCAGCTCGAAGTCAAAGACCTGGAAGTTCTCCTCAATGCGGTGCTTGGTCGCCGATTTGGGGACTACGATGTTCCCGAGCTGGATGTGGTATCGAATGAGGACCTGACCTGGACTCTTATTCTTCTTGGCGGCAATCTCCGTAACCTATGAGATAAGATTTAGGTTTAATTGAAAAATAATATGCTATTTTTAGTCTATTATTAAGTTAACCTTGGCTTCCTCCATGATCATCTTAGGCTCGCCAGCCGAAAAAAGACCGGGAGAGCCTAGGGGACTGTAGGCTGTGATCGTAATATCCTTCGACTTGCAGAAGGCAATCAGTTTCTTCTGAGTCAGATACGGGTGGCACTCGATCTGGTTGGTCACTGGTTTGATCTTAGCCACCTCCAACAGGCGCTCGAGCTGCCCCTTATTGAAGTTAGACACTCCGATGGACTTGACCAGGCCGGCTTCCACCAGCTTCTCCATGGCCTTCCAGGTATCGATGTAATCGACCGAAGAAAACTCTTGAGCCTTGCTGTCCGTAGCCCTGATTTCGCTCCCCTCCTTGAAGGCCATGGGCCAGTGCATCAGGTAAAGATCGAGGTACTTCAGCTTCAGAGCGCTCAGAGTGGTCTCCAAAGCTCCCCTGACCAAATCCGGTCGGTGGAATGTGTTCCACAGCTTGCTGGTGATGAACAGATCTTCGCTGCAAGTGAGGAAGAATTAATACCTAGATATGAGTGGAACTTGAGTTGTGAACCAACCGCTTGACAACACCCTCCTTGATCTTGACCTCAACGCCCTCTCCAACCTCGTCTTCGTTTTGATAGACATGGGCACAGTCGAGGTGCCTGTATCCAGCATCGATGGCGATTTTCACAGCCTCGAAAACCTGACCTTTGGGGCTCTGAAAAACAACATATACGAAATGCATAATAATACAAAATAATTAAACTCTAAACTGTTCGTAATTACTATTTTCAAAATGGTTTGAAATGTCAAGATTATTTTAAATTAATTACTTGCAAGTAGTATGTGCAGGGCCAATATATGCAAGTAATAGTCTTAATCAGAAAAGGTCTTCTGGAACATGCTATTTTTATAAAACTCATGAGTACTTCATAGTAGATTTCACAACCTCCTATCTGACACTTGAGATCATTTATCAGGCCTTTTACTCTTACTATTCAAGAAGCTATAGAAAATAGATATGGGTAAGATTATTGAAGACAATGTTAGTGTCAAGTGGGGCTATCTCTCTGCTTTTAACTTTTACTTGAATGTTTTGCAGTTTATTTTTAAAAGAATTCAGTCCAAAATATATATATTAAATGGTTCCAAGTACCCTCTAATTTATAACTCTTCTAAATTATAATTGTAGATTATTATGATTAGTGTAGGTAAAAAAGTTAATGTGTTAAAGGCACTTATTATAATTTTGTCAATTAGGGTTTTTTAATCAGAAGTTCTAAACTGTTTTCTGTTTCTAAATATGATTTTACCTAGAGCTTTGACGAAGCGAGTGTAGTGAAGTTTTGCTTTTATGAGGCTTTTCCATCTATAATATGTATCTATACCGATATTCAGTAAGTTGCGAATGTGTGACAGTCGATCGTGTGAAGGAACCCTCCACTCAAGATAAGAGTTGTAATCAATTGTTTGTCAAACTATGTACCTATGATGGTATGAGTAGTATATCAAATAATGATGAAGCAAATTCTTGCGACATTCATTAAATTCACAAGAAGGCCAAGGGGTTACCTTGGTCAGAAAGAGCGGTCAGGACCCAACAACACTGAATAAGAGAAGCTCCAATGACAGGGTAAATCTTTTGCTAATATGATATATTACAGGTAGTGTTAATTTATTAACATCTGCAGTATATTCTTAAGACGGTAGTCAAATTATAAAATTACTATTATGTATAGTTATAAATCGAGTTACTTACGCCCCAGGTTCCAAGACCAAGGATGGGCATCTCCTTGCCGTTGTTAAGTTTAACAGTGGGTACTTTGGGAGCCATTTTGTCCGCTTCGCTGATTTACTAGGTAAGGATAAAGTATATATAAGACAACTAAACAGGTTCGACGCCACTTTCCAGTAGAACTAATCGAGACTACTCAGTGGCTGGTCGATTAAATACGCTTCGAAAACTTAATAAAAGATTTTATCAAAGCTTTTACCAGGGTTGTAGTGTTGGGAGGGCACCATTACCTATCTCACCACCTTTCTCCACTCTCTATCTCTCTTTCTATGTATCTCTCTTTCTCTCTGTCTCGTTCTCTCTTTTTCTCCTTTTCTTTCTCTTTTTTTTCTCTCTCTTTCTCTGTTTCTGATCCCCAAAACGGCAGAGCCGTTTTGGCGCCCCTTGATCTTGACCTAAAAGATATGTCTTCTTTTATAGTTATACATATATTATTATTAAAACATTTATTTATGAAAATTAATTTAAATAGTGAATTAATAGAAACTAATACATGTCAAACCAAATTGTGTTTGAAGATAATTAAATAAATATCGCACTTTAGCAACATTTACTGAAGACCGTAAGGTTGGTTAGAATATATTTAAGCTTCTGTCACAATACTCTCAACAAAATATAATTGTTACAGTGTAGATACATCCTCAAAAAGTGAATCAACATTATACACATATTACAATACTTTTTATCATAGTAATAATAAATAATAAAGAAAAAGACAGCCATCCTAGTTATATTTGTTTTTTATTTGAAAAACTATTTGTGCATCGTACTGAAGGGCAATTAGCTTCCTTTCTTGTTTACTGAAAAATATATCTATATAATATAACAGATTCTCTGATCCCTAAATAATGCAAAATACAACAAATAGATTTTGTTTGTTTATTCATACGATTTAAGGTTAAATGTTTGTGTAACAAATTATAAATTTAAAGTGTGCACCGTGCTGGTAATTAGAATTCGTCCTTCTCAAAAGGATGGTGGGGATGACCATAGTGGCTGAAAATAT
Organism: Drosophila pectinifera; assembly: GCA_008042775.1. Lineage (NCBI taxonomy): Eukaryota > Metazoa > Arthropoda > Insecta > Diptera > Drosophilidae > Drosophila > Drosophila pectinifera. Next base: position 154,754 of record VNKC01001389.1, on the reverse strand, counting down.
AAAAAAGGTTTATTAATATTGAATTCATACATCATTAAATCTATTTATGTGGATTACATCAACAAATAACTTAAATTGTAAGCGTAACATTTAGAAAATAATGTCATTCTAAATCAATTTACTAGCAAAAAATCAATCAACAAAGCAACCAAAGTGTGTTGACATACAAGCGGGGAAAGGTAAACTAATAGAAAAATAAATAGGCGCTGGAAACTGTGCACATAACATACAGAAACACCATGTACTTGTTTATAACGATCGGCTTCGTTTGCGGATAATTGTTTGCCTTGCAAGAGTTTCAATTTTCATAGGTGTTCTCATATATAGGAATTCTTCGTAATTGTTTGCTTGAGAGATATCGGTTTCTTTAAGCCTAATACTCTTCGTGAAAGGGGTAGTACTTATGGGTACCAGCCTCACTAAATAAATACAAATAAAAGGGCAATGGAAATACAATGATTATTTAAATGGCTAAGAACATATGCTGGGGTTCAGATATTAGAAAATAGATAAACCCTTAGTTAATAAATAATAAAATAATACTACTATTTTATCATTGAAACTCACTTTAGCAAGGGAACCAGGCGGCCATTGCACTCAAAGCTCTCAATGATCTCGATTTCTTCGGGTGTCAGCTCAAAGTCAAAGACTTGGAAGTTCGACTCAATGCGCTCCTTAGTCACCGACTTGGGAATCACAATGTTGGCGCGCTGGACCTGGTAACGAATGAGAATTTGTCCCGGAGTCTTGTTCTTCTTGGCGGCAATCTCCTTGATCTATGATACAAAATTATAGCTTAAGTTTGATATAACTTGAGATTTGTCTATCAAACAAACCTTAGCTTCCTCCAAGATCACCGGGTCACCAGGCTTGGCCCACGGGCGGTTGGGAGAGCCTAAGGGACTGTAAGCTGTGATCGTAATATCCTTCGACTTGCAGAAGTCAATCAGTTTCTTCTGAGTCAGATACGGGTGACACTCGATCTGATTGGTTGCAGGTGGGATCTTAGCCACCGCCAGTACGCGCTCGATCTGGCTCTTATTGAAGTTAGACACTCCGATGGACTTGACCAGACCGTCCTCCACTAGCTTCTCCATGGCCTTCCAGGTATCGACGTAATCGACCGGCGAGTACAGAGTCTTGCCTTCCTTATCGACGGGGAACAGCTCGCAGCCCTCCTTGAAGCCCATGGGCCAGTGGATCAGGTAAAGGTCGAGGTACTTCAGCTTCAGGGCGCTCAGTGTGGTCTCCAGAGCACTCCTGACCAGATTCGGACTGTGGAATGTGTTCCACAGCTTGCTCGTGATGAACAGATCCTCGCTGCAAGTAAGTGAGAATTAATATCTAGATATGAGTGGAACATGAGTTGTGAACCAACCGCTTGACAACGCCCTCCTTGATCTTGGCCTCAACGCCCTCTCCGACCTCGTCTTCATTTTGATAGACATGGGCACAGTCGATGTGCCTGTATCCAGCATCGATGGCGATTTTCACAGCCGCGGTAACCTCACCTTTGGGGCTCTAAAAAATAAATATTATTTAATGAAATTAGAAAGCTTCAACAAAAGACTCAATCGATAAAGAGTTTTATATTCTTTCTTTCCTTCTCATTAAGAAAGGAAGTTCTTCTGGAACATTTCCGAGTACGTCATCGTAGAAATTTAATTTCACAACATGGCGATGAGAGCCAAGTTTCACGACGTGTTTAAGAAATCCAATAATGTCGACCTTTTTGACACTTGACGTGACTTATCAGCCCTCTTGAAACCCCCCCTCCGAAATACTTACAAATAACCAATTTGGGTCAGAATATTAAAGAAAATGTCAGCATAATTGAGTAAGTTAAATTAAGCTGAATTATTAAACACATTAAAGGGAAAGCGCTGTGTGAACCGGAAGCTTAGCTTAGCTTAATCGTTGTAAGGAATCTTGGGTCAAAAACCTTTATTTAATTCTGACATAATGTGTATAAACTATGACATTTCTAATTTATGAGTTTAGCAAACTATAATGTCATTAATTGTTTTGTGTATTATTAGTAAAAAAGATAAGGACAAATACCCTTATAATACCCTTGCGTATTGAGCTCAGCTTATCAGCAGTTTTTCCACCGTAATATAAATAGTTTTCAATTATAAATTTAACTTTAGAGCTCTGACGGAAGCAGGTGTTGTTCTCGCTTGGAGGGGCGCGTCTAGAGCTTAAGGGCACGCCCACTTCTGTTTAAAACTCTCCTTGAGAACCAAGGCAATCTTGCTTAATAAATCCTACACTTCAGATAAGAGTATTTATCAACTTCTGTCTGTCCAAATATGGAGAATATATCAGGTGGTGATGCGGCACATATTTATGAAATTTTCCACAAGCCCAAGAAGGGTGAAAGGGTCACCTTGGCGAGAAGGTCTAGACTCTAGAGAGATCCTCATACCGATTCTAGTGCGAGTATATAATGACGGATAATAACAATTATGGAGCATAAGTTAATTTCGTAGTATCGCTGCCAGATTCTACACTCCCACACATACAAATGCATAAACTTTTTAACAAACATGACCGGCAAACTATCAGCAGTGCGACGCGTGTCAAGATTTTTTCTCCCCCATTTTTGTTGCTTTTTTTTGCATTAGTGCAAAAGAGAACTGAGAGAAAAAACGGGATGTAGTGGGCAGCGGAAACTAATGCATTTCGCGATTAGGGGGCTCACCCGTGGGTGCAAGTGCTATTAAAAAAATGAGTTCAATTACTATTGAATAGAGTTCTACTTACGCCCCAGGTTCCCAGACCAAGGATGGGGATCTGCTTGCCGTTGTTGAATTTAACGTTCGGTACTTTGGGAGCCATTTTGTCTGCCGTTCTCTTCCCTTATTTACTGAGCAAGGATTTATAATATATATAATACAATTGGGCGCGTTCGACGGCACTTCTCGACAGCAGAACTGAACGATGTCGCTCAGCTGTTGGCCGGTTTTATATGCCTCGAGAAAGCTTTTCGAAAAACGCAAGAAAAGCTTTTAGACCAGGGCTGCAGTGGCGGTTGCACACGACAGCTGAGCGATCGCAACCGTTAACTTTGAATTGCAACCCCTTAAAAAAGTATACGTATCTCTTGTTGTTTAAATTTACTTTAAATATAAAATAGCTTAGAAAACGGATTTGCAACAAAGAAACTCTAAAACGCTAAAGAATATTTACTAATTATAGATTTTAAAAATGTTAAAAACAGCCAACAAAATTGTGCTAAAAGTTACTCACATTCCAAGTTCCAAGGCCAATTATTGGTATCTCATTTCCAGTTATTAAAACTACCTTAGGAACTCCAGCAATCTCCTTTTGGCACCTGTTGAGGGTTAGTTCTGTAACAACTTCTTAAATATAAAGCCTCCTCCTGGGTACATTACCACATAAATCGCTCTGTTTTTCCATAATTCCTAATAGAGTGCCGAAACATTGGTCGTAGCATTTGGTTTCTCCATAAACAGTTCATTTTTGTATAATTCTTTTATATTTTTCCCCGCGTATGTCAATGAATTGAGATTGCTATGCTCACAAAGATTTTCCAATTTCTCTACACAAAAAAGAGCAGAATAAAGGTGTAAATAAAAATAAAAAGCCACATTTTAAAAATATAGAATGAAAGCTAAAGCAAACACCTCTTAAATAACAATATTCCACTCCCAAAATCTTCATGACTTGTAAAACTTGCATAGCAAAATACATAGATTTATTATACCATCTTTAAAACAAGACAAAGCTTAACCAAAACTCGAGCTAAATTCTTGAATTCAATTCATTCAGCTGTGGCGCAGCATTAATAGGCAGAAGCTGTATTAATCCTGAGATCTTCATCCTCTGATCTAGACTCACTCCTGAGTAATCTAGTTCGTCTGGCCAGGCTCGAAAGGATGGTGCGGATGACCATAAGCCCTGAAAAAGAATTAATATATTATTATTATTAAGAGCGAGATGCCCTAAAAAGCAATTAAAAGTAAAACCTACGCCTTCATGGTCATAAAACGACCGTTACAGTCCAAATCATCTATAGCCTTGGTATCATCGATGGCCAATTCAAAGTCCCAGATCCGCTTGAAGTTGTCGATCATGTGGTGCTTGGTCACGGAGCGCGGTATGACGATGATGCCCGACTGCGTCTGATAGCGGAGCAGGACCTGGGCCGGCGTCCTCCCATACTTCTCCGCAATGGCCAATATCGTGGGGTGCTGCAGCAGCGGATAGGCCCCGGGCTTCTCGTACGGCGTATGACCCGATCCCAGAGAGCTGTAGGCGGTCACAGCAATGGCGTTGTCATAGCACAGGGTAATCAGTGACTTCTGGCGCAAGTACGGGTGGCACTCGATCTGCAGCACCACCGGCTTCAGCTTGGCCACGCCTAGCAGCCGATTGATCTGCTGCTCGTTGAAGTTGGACACCCCAATGGCGTGGCACAGTCCCTCGTCCACCAGGTCCTCCATGGCCCGCCACGTGTCCACGTAGTCGATGTCCTCGAAGACCGCCTTGTTCGTATCCGGGCAGGTGGGATACAGGTTGTCCCCCGACTTGTACGCCATGGGCCAGTGCATCAAGTAGAGATCCAGGTAGCTCACTCCCAAATTCCTCAGACTTGTCTCGCAGGCGCCACGCACCAGCTCCGGCTTGTGATAGGTGTTCCAGAGTTTGCTCGTGATAAATAGACTTTCGCTGGAGGAGTTTGAGATTGGATGTTGGTTTTTGGAGCTCTTCACCATCATTACTTACCGCGTGACTAGGCCCTCCTCCATTTTCTCCCGGAGCGCAGAGCCCACCTGAGCCTCATTGCCATATATGTGGGCACAATCAAAGTGCCGGTAGCCAATATCGACGGCATCCTTAACGGCTTGCGTGATGACCTCCGGAGGACTCTAAAAAAAGGTAGAGATTAACAAATTGTAAGTAGCTTAAGGGCAGCCAAAGCGCGCAGACAGCTTTTGAGAGCTTTGGTATTGACCGTGAAATAAACATTTCAAATGCACTCTTTCCTTGGCCATTATTTAATAGTATTATTACACACTCAGCCGCACTCACCCGCCAAGTCCCAAGACCCACCATAGGCATATTTTTTCCATTGCTCAGTAGAAAGTTTGGAGTCGACATCTCAGCTATATTTCGCTTCCGTTAAATATATTTGTGTAACGAGCTTAAATTTATAATTTAGCTAGTGAGCTCAAAACACAGAGGCCCGTTAATGTGACTACAAATAAAAATGTTTGTGACAGCTTCGGATGCCAACTATATATATGTAAATTGTTTAAATTTAGAAACTTGTGGGCAAGCACAAGACCTTCGCTGAACATAATCAATACGAGACCGGCGCGAATTTACAAAATTGTCTGCAGGGAATCAATAAATATTCCAATTTATTTCATTTTCTTATTGAACTCAAACCTCAAAGTCTGTAAGGGGTTTAAGCTTTTAACTAAAATTTTCTTCCTAAGAATATTACGTTTTTAAAATGTTCCGGACTTTTCAAAGCTGCCGCGTAAACTTTTTTAGTTCCTAACACTTTTTAGGTATTAGTAGTACTATAAAATGCATTTGGTAGAAGGGTATAGATTTAATATCAATATCAGAACTAGAATGAACATTAAAATTAATTTTTAAAGTACTTAATTTCCTAAATATTTAAAAACAGTTTAACGGTTGATGTCCGTATTTTTCAATAATGTTCTCTTTTAATTTTTTTAGTATTTTATTTAGTATATATTTTTGGAACGAATAAATATTTTCGTCGGGTAGGTTGCGGTCACATTATTGTTTTCTTTTATTTATTTGCCGGCTCTATAAAATGTTTGGAACGGTAAATAACTATTTATCCAGCGTGTTAAACGCCACCGATGACTACGATGGGGAGGCCCTGGGCACCCACCTATCGCTGCGCGATGTGCACGTGCAGAACCACAACCTGTACATCGCCCAGCCCGAAAAATTAGTGGAGCGATTCCTGAAGCAGCCGATAGATGATGTGGTGTCCGCTCACTTGAAGGTGCTTTACCACCTGGCCCAGGAGCCACCTAACTACATGGAGGCGTACACACAACAGGCGGCCGCCTGCGGGGCGGTGGTGCGACTCCTGCAACAGCTGAAGGATGAAAACTGGTGCCTGCCCCTGATGTACCGCGTTTGCCTGGACCTGAGATACCTGGCGCAGGCCTGCGAGAAACACTGCCGAGGATTCACCCCTGGCCACGTGCTGGAGAAGGCTGCTGACTGCATGATGGCCTGCTTCCGCGTATGCGCCGCCGACGGACGCGCCTCTGAGGAGGAAACGAAACGACTGGGCATGATGAACCTGGTGAATCAGCTCTTCAAGATCTACTTTCGCATCAACAAGCTGCACTTGTGCAAGCCCCTCATACGAGCGATTGACAACTGCGTCTTTAAGGACTCGTTCCCACTGCCTGAGCAGATCACCTACAAGTACTTTGTGGGCAGACGAGCCATGTTCGATTCCAATTACCGTGCAGCCGTGGAGGATCTGTCGTACGCATTTACCAACTGTCCGGATCGGTTTGCGAGCAACAAGGGGCTAATCCTCATCTACTTGGTGCCGGTCAAGATGCTGCTCGGCTACCTGCCATCCAAGTCCCTCCTGCAGCGATATGACCTCCTGTTGTTCCACGATCTAGCGCTGGCGTTGAAGGCGGGCAACGTGAGTCGGTTTGACGAGATCGTACGCGATCAGGAGTTGATCCTGATCCGCAGCGGCATATATCTATTGGTGGAGAAGCTCAAGTTTATCGTGTATCGGAATTTGTTCAAGAAGGTGTTCGCCATCCGGCAGACCCACCAGCTGGACATGAGTGACTTCCTCTCGGCCCTGCAGTTCGTGGGTGTCACGGATGTGTCCCTGGACGAGGCGCACTGCATCATCGCCAATCTCATCTATGAGGGCAAGATCAAAGGCTACATCTCCCACGCCCACAACAAGCTGGTTGTGTCCAAACAGAACCCTTTCCCGCCGCTGATTTCCCCGTAGGAATTGAATATTTGTAAAGACTAAAAAATAAATCAAAATTGAATTAAAATGTTTGTTTTATTTTATTTTTAATTTATTATATTATAGTCTTGATTTAAAAACAAATGTTTTTATCTCGCCGCGATAAAACAATCGATAGGGAAACCGTGGACATCGATAGTGCTATCGATGTTTTGACAGCTCTACCGTTTCTGCTGTTCGTACTCAGCTTTTCCAATAAAATTAAACAAATTAACACGAAACTTCCTGGATTACCTGGTAGGTGTGCGTGGGCACTGTGTCCGCTCGGTCAGCCCGGCACTCATTGGTCAGCCTCCTGTCCCTATTCACCAAGCGGAGCTTTGCCACAGCCGGCGGCGCTTTGTCACTTTGCTATCGTAAAATCAATATTACTAATTTTGCTTTGCGTTTACAACGTGACATAACTAAAACGCGTCCCGTCTCCAAGCGCGCGAACTAATGTGTGTAATTTCCCCTGCTCGCCCTGTCCCTGCAGAAATCCGCTGACACAGGAGAAAGCGACAGAAGCAGCAGCGCCGAGTCGCCGAAGAGTGCACCTGGATACCTGAACACTACCTACACCGCCCGCAGTAGAGGCTAAACCGTAGACATGTCTGCGCCGGTCATTGTCGAGGCCACGGTCAAGCAGACCGCCACGGTGAGTATTGTATTCCGCTGGAACGGGGCTTTCTTGCCCTTAAAATATTCGGAACTCGGTTTATTAATATTCCAAATTCACTGTTTCAGCTGATTTTCATGCATGGTCTGGGCGATACGGGGTGAGTGGGGTCAAAACAGCTACAGCTGCGGCCAAATGAATAGCAATTTTCTGAAGTTTCATTAAGTATTTTAAACAAATATGTATGTATGATAAAATACATTTAAAAATGCGTATTACATTAATATTTTAATATCTTAAAAATTAATAATCTTATTAATATCGCAATGTATCTTAAAATAGAGCTATTCTCTTGACCGCAAATGTGTTTTCTCTGGACTATATATAAATTTCTGATTATTTTCCCTTACAGTCACGGCTGGAGCAGCGCCCTGGCTGCCATCCGGCCACCCTTTATGAAGGTCATCTGCCCCACGGCTCCCACACAGCCCGTTTCGCTGAACTCCGGCTTCCGGATGCCCTCATGGTTCGATCTGAAGACACTGGACATCGGTGGACCGGAGGATGAGCCCGGCATTCTGTCTGCCCGGGATAATGTGCACGCTTTGATACAGAAGGAGATTTCGGGTGGTATTCCAGCAAATAGGATTGTCTTGGGCGGATTCTCGCAGGGCGGAGCTCTGGCGCTGTACTCGGCGCTGACGTACGACCAGCCGCTGGCCGGCGTGGTGGCCTTGTCCTGTTGGCTGCCGCTGCACAAGCAGTTCCCCGCTGCCAAGGTGACCAGCGACGATGTGCCGATATTCCAAGCGCACGGCGACTACGATTCCGTGGTGCCGTACAAGTTCGGCCAGCTGAGCGCTAGCATGCTCAAGTCGTTCATGAAGAACGTGACGTTCAAAACATACAATGGTCTTTCGCACTCGTCATCGGACGATGAGATGGACGACGTCAAGGTGAGTTCGGCGCAATGAGTGCCTTGTTTTGTTTGAATATACCTGACAATTGAAACGCTAAAGAACTTCATTACGCTCTCTCTGCTCTTTTCGATTACAGGACATAATCAGTAAATGGGTAAACTAATTTTCACATTGAACCATAGCACTCTTAGAACGTACGAAAGCCCCCGAAACCGACCCCGCCCCTATTGCATTCCAATGATCACGATAAATGGAGCAGCCGACCGAATATAATTAAAGCGCGTGCATATTCAATGAAAATGAAAACCTAAGCGCAGTAAGAAGAAAAGAGAGTCACTCGGTCACTGGGAATCATGCAAGTTATTACGCTCTCTCGTAGCCCAATTATGGAAATTATCACTGAAAATCAATTCGAAAAGCAATCAATTATACACACGTAGCTATATATTTATTGAAATGCCAAAACAACAAACGCAATTCGCGAGGGAATTCGCCCAAGCGAGCCATGTCAGAGTGTAGAACGCAACTCAATTTGATATTTCGCTGCCCGCTGCTTAGTTATTTCGGTTTACTTATTTTGGGACTTGTTCGTATTTTGATTGAAAATTAATAAAGTTATATAATCCAACCAAAAAAGAAAATAAAAGAAACTGCTGGGAGCTGCCATCTAAATTCGATCGAATACCTTGGATCACTGCTCCTCCCCCAGAAAAACTCGATTTCCAGAGAAGAGAACTGGCAATCGAGCTATATATTTCAGATATGTATGTTGCGGGACGAACTCTACTAAACCCATGTTATTTGTTCATTGTTTCTAACAGAATACCTTTTAATTTCCACCCATTTTGATTCGAATCTTCGTTTCTTATTTTTTTTATTTCGCACAGCAACAGAAAAACAATCACCCGTAGAGGGCACGGCCGAGGCCCCACTGGCTACAGAGCTAAAACTTAGCATCCTTCACTTGTTAAACCAAATGGCAATAAACAGAAAAGACCCCTCTCAGACTAGACTCTCTCTTTATTATACGTATTTCACCTGCTGTCCTGCCGCATCACTCACCATCTCTCATCTATATATTTGCAGACACATTTGGAGAGCCAGAACATGGCTAGAAGGGCGCAATGCTGCCAGATATCATAGTAGCATCCAATGCGCTAGAGTAGTGAAGGTTCCTTCTGCAAAACAAAGCTCCTCCTCACCCTAGTCAAGACGTCTCGAGCCGCACGAGAATTGTATTTTAGTAATTATTTTGTACATACACATACTCACTTACGGATGGATTTGGCTTGGTTCCATCCACGAATGGCTGTCCTCTCACCTGGTGAAGTGACAAGAAACTGATTCGCCAAAGCGAATTGCCAATAAAGTTATTTGATGCTCTTAATCGAAAGACAAGACTTAATCAAAAATCGCGGGGTCACATATTAGTTAAAACGTCGACAAACCCTAGCTTAAATTAACTTTGGTTTTGTGTAACAGTAATTTTTAAAATCACTTGGTCAGTGCTGCAAAGTTTCAGGTTTAACGGTATGTAATTTTTAGTATTTTCTTAAAGCCTTGGTATGTTTTATTTTAAACTGTTTGTGATTTCTTGAAAGCTCTGATTTGCCCAAGCTTTTGATTTATCGATAAATAAAGTGGGCGCGAATCTAAAAGAAACAAATGTTTTAAAGGGAGGTTTATAAGTGGTGATATTGTAGTATCTGTAATACTCTTTTCTGGCAGTATAACTGGTATTGATAAACAAACAAAGTTGTACACCAATTTCCATATTTTATAATTTAATCCTTTAAGAAATTAAGCCACGATCTTAAGTGATGATTAATCCCTGTAATAAAGTAATAGAGTGTTTCCTTTGGCTCCTAATTATAAACTAAAATAAGTCCTCATAATCTGTTAATAATTTAAACAATTTAAGTAAGAGAAAACTGATGTACTGTAATAAAAAAAACTTTTAATCTATCAAGAAATCCAAATCTATTTTTATAGGCTCACCAAATAGGACCAGAAATATTTTGTAATAGACTGGTCTACCACAAATTAAGACTCCAGATCCTTAACGAGCTAAGCACCGAGGCGATTTTAATTTGGGGAACCCGAATCCGAACCCGAACCCGAACCCGTTGAGCTGCGACTTTAACTGGGGAGGGCACAAGTGCGGTCAGTTGGTTTCACGCCGCCGCCGAGTGTGGACGCGATTTCGGCAGCTCTTTTTTATTAGTAAAGTTCGCGTCGCCTTATCTTCGTTGCCGGGAAATTATTGAAAGCGTAGAAAACGCAGACACAACAGTGAGAGAAGTGCACATAAAATAATCAATGTAATGTGCAACTCATATGCCAATCAATTCAATTCAGACGACTTGTCGGAACCCTTTTAGAGGTCGGTCTTTGTATTGAGCTTAAATCTGCTGAGTTGTATGTGCAACAATGCCACAAGAGGCAGAGTGCTTGCCGCTTAGATCTCGAAATTCCATAATCTAATGTGCAGCAATATGCATGAGTGTACATAGAGGATATTATGCTGTATCTTTAGAAAGAATTAAGACTTGAATTCCTTATCTAAAAAACTTGTAAAGAACTTGTATTTCATTTGCTAGGATAAACACGAGAGCAAAGAACAAAGAATATGTATTGAGATATCATTAAAAAAGAATTTAAATTCAACTTATAAATTTAACTTATCTTACATAAGTTAGATCTTATTATTGCCACAAGAGTAGCTACGATTTTCTACCATAGAGTTCCTATTTAAAAAATGGAATATATAAAAATCCACAGCAGTTATTTCTGTGAGATACATTTCCAATTTATGCCATCATTATTACAAATACTGAACAAAATATGAATTATATATTATAGTGTGCTAATTATGGTTAATTATAATTGTTAAACCTTCATTACTAAATGAAATTGTACTCAATGGCTTATGTGATTGACATAATAGAATGAAAAGAAATAAATATTACTACCTTTGCATTTTGTATTACTTTCTTGACTAATATAAGTAATTAAATGAAATCGGGATCAACAACTTCTTCACATTAAATGCATTCCGTTATGCAGTTCTGAGTTCATTGAAAAGTGTTCTATAGCTATTAGCTATATACAAGTGACGTGATTTGGATACAATAATAATTGGAGAGGAAATTATAATGCACTCCCCCTCAATTGGCAGAATAATTCTCGATACACTTCAGTTGATATGCGAATTTATTTTAAATTTAGAATAATAAACCCCCATTCAGTTTACTGTTTGTGTGTTAGTCATGGGAATATTAGCTTATTTCTCCGAGAACTCAAACAAAGGATAAAATAAACGACTAATAAAAAATTGACTAATTGACATCTATAGCATATTAAATTCGGGTATTTCTGTGGCTAATTGCTGTTTTTTTAGATAAATATTTTGCCAAAAGTTATCTGTCAGAAATTGAAGAATGATATTTGCTGGAATGGCTAGTTTGGAAAGCTCTATGTATTAGCTAATTCTTCGCTATGCTAAGCAACTTGTCATGGGTCAAGAGTCTAGCAAATCGAAGTCTAGCAAATAGGCTGCCAAGTGACGTCGCGGAATATAGTGCTTAGAAATAGAAAATAAATCTGACAGCCAACGCAAAATTAGCATAAGTTGCTGGGCCGAGCGGAGAGCCTCCTCCATTTGAGCTTTTAATTAGCAAATCTATTATCAGCGGCTGGTTTACTTCCGTGTGGCAATAAGTGATTCAACCTAAGGATGCAGTCTCTTCCCTGCCACACGGAGTAGATTTCGGACTCAAGAGGGTTCTTCTCCAGAAAGCAGAACGGGTTTCTGATTAGCATTTGGCCAGCTGGCGCCAGGTGATGTCTGGCGCCAGAAGCATTAAGAAAGCAAATAAGTCGTAAGACCAGAAGAGTTCTGAGGCTTTTAAAGCCTGTTTACCTGAAAGCCAGGATCAGACAAGGTTTGGGTTATTTGGAATATTTAAATAAATATTTGTTAACCTCTGAGTAAGATCTATTAGTTCGAATTCTATAACTCAACACTTCTGCAAGTCGGCAGATTGATTAGTGAGTAATTAACTAAGCTCTTAATTGTTTAATATAACCTCCTCCCGGCCTGACAAGCCAATTGCAACTGCGCCAATGAAAACGTGATAAATCTGTATAATAAACACGGCTCCATCTAGACACTGAGCGACATGATCGTGACTGGTCTGTCAGTTTGTCATTTTTTAATAAATATTTTTAAAGTCAATTATTTATTTACGATGGCTCATAAAAAAGGGTCCCTTAATTGAGTTTATTTACCCCAAATAATAAACGGGATATTAATTGTTGTATCCAAATGGTGGCATGTGTCGAGAAATGTGCTTAGGAAGGGTTCAATTAAATAAACCAGTTATGCCTGGGCCAGATTTAATTTAAATATTTGCTGTATTTTGGGAATGTATTAGTTAATAACAAGGCATTCAAGAGCACGAGTTATTTAATTTCAAAGGTTAAAATCGGTTAGCTGAGGTTACCAATTATTGCATCAATTTAATCCAAGTAATTATACACTGTGAACTCCGTTAACTTGTGTTACCTGTTTGTATTAACAATTTCAGTACATTGTTTGATTAGTAATTACTTTATCAGAGAAGCTTTAAAGCTAAACAAGTTCGTGCCATAATGATGTGATGACTAATTTTGTTGATATGTTATAATTTATTAAGAACAATTGTGCAACCCCAAAATAAAACCCTTTATCAAGTGGCCTTTGTTGAGGTGTGCAATTCAAGGCCAGGCAGCATTTTGATAAACCGTGTGTAGTGTAGTATTTCGTGGTTTTATTTTCGTCACGCTTCCTCTTCTCACACATGTCGAAATCTATAATTATTAATCTTTATTTGCAGCGCGTAATCTCCGGCGAAGACGCGGATAAGCGGCCAGCAGCAGTGCGCGATCACAACAAAACTGGCAATAAATCTGCAATCACACAACCCAGCGTGCAAAAAGGGGAACAAAAACAAAAGCCAGAAAGCACAGTGCAGATAAATAAATAAAATATACAAAATAAACAGAGAAAACATAAAGTAACCCCAGCACCCAGTGCCCATTCCGATTCCGACTTTGGTGCGGTAGGTAATGACACATTCGGCAAGCGCCGCACGTATCTAGATGCGATCGGGCATACGTATCTCTAATCCATCAGTGCCCCTGCCACCCGCGACGCCCATATATTATAGTATATGAGTTTTTGAGCAGCATTAAAAAACAATCAGCAGAACCATCAAAGACCGCCATGGATCAGACGCGAATTCTGCTCAACAAGCAGGCCAAGGATGTGGAGTTCCAAGACGTCTTCTACAGGGTGAAGGAGCGAAAAAACTTCTGTGAGTACAAGAGTCCTTGAATTAGAAATATATAATAATAAAATAGGTTTTTAATAGGGGTTTATATACCAAAGAGTTTTAACTGGGTTTTACAGAAAGTAATGCTTGACTTAAGTTGTCTTTACATAATCTATATCTATAATTTGTTTATTAGATAAAAATGGGAACGTTAGCCTTAACTTAACTTCGTAATTATCACACAACATACAAGATTTTATTACATATACTTAATTATTACATTACATTATTAAATCTTCAAGCAAACTTTAAATGTTGCCTGAGAAGAGGGTCTTCGAAAATGTTTGTAGGACAGCAAGTTGTAATAATGCATTACATACTATTAAAATGTTATTTTATGATCTTTTTTATGTATTTACTAGTTAAGATCTCCTCGGCAAATACCCCTCTAAATATAATAAAAGCCTTAATTTGTGTTAAACACTTTAAAGTCCTTCACAACTCCATGGCATAACACCAGCAAAGAAGCAAAGTCTTGTGCGAAATATCTTTCGGTTGCAGAGGCCTTGTTTGCACTTGGCTATATCTTAGTTGACTTTGGTACGGTATTCGGTTATATGTGCTCTGTGCAATATTTTCAACGCCGGTCTTGTAATGGCCAAGTAGTAATAATTATAGGGCCAAGCATTTGCGCTCTTTTGGCCTCTTTTTCGGCTTTATTTCTAATGCCACTTACACAACTGGTTACATTAGTTGTTTAATGTTTTTAGGCGAAATTAAATTCGACACACTCGGTTTAGTTTACGTTCTTATGGCCACGTTTATGACCACAACCTCAGGGGTTGGTATGGTGACAAACGGGTTTTATTTCCTTCAGGACGGATTGCCTTGGTTTTGGCCAAAGTTCAAACTTAAATACGGCGGCTAGGACACAAAAACGAAAGGAATTTCAAATATAAATTGGAATTGGATGGGAGAATGTCAAGTTCGTTCCGGTAGAGTGGAAGAAATCGATTGAACTAAAAATCAACTGCAGTCGAAGTTAGAACTTGTATTTATTGCCCTATTCATCTTTTCGTGTAATTTAAATTTGCTATAAAATGAACTTATTTGTATTTTATTGGCAAAAAGTGGCAGCAAATAAATCAAGAAATGTTTGATTGATTTGTAGTTTCTAGGAATGTTTATCTATAATTGTCTGAAGAATATAATTGATTTATTTTAGAGGTGCCTCTGTATTCTTCCTTATATCTACATATGTTAGGTTCTGAGGAATATTTATTGCTTAGTGTAAGATTTTTCGTCATGAGACACTTCTTGATAGTTTACTTACTCAAAACTAGTCACGACTCTATTTGTTTATATATTGTTCGCCAGAAATGTATTATTCTAGGAAGTAATCTGCTATATAGCCACTTTGTGTGTCGGATATGCCCTTGAAAACGCAGTCGTGTCTTTTCAATTGATTGCAACTAAGCAACCATCAATCACTGAGAGAGGTTCTCTGGAAAGGTGTTACTCTGTTCATTAGCCATTTAATTGGCTATATTTGGCTGGCAATCGATAGAAGAGGAAATATTTGTGAAGCCACTCATCAGTAACTTAGATTCGCTTGGAGTTGAGCTTCCTGAGGACAGAGTCCGACTCAAGTGCGGCTGATGATTAATTATTGCGCATACGCCATGTGCAACGTGCAACTGGCAGTCATGTGGAATAATCTACTGAACGATTAACAATGAGAATAATGGCATACAAAACAATGCTTGCCATGAGCATAGGCTCTTAGATTTTATTTTAATTTCCAGATTAAATATTAGGAATAACCCATTAGATAACTTCTTGGAATTCAGGGGAAGCTCAAAGTTGAGGTTGACGCACTCACCATATTCATGTCAGGTCAATATTGACTTAGAAATCACCGCCTTTGAAACGCACTGTACAAATTAATGTGTACATAGAAATCAGTAGTATGTGCGCTTAATATTTTGAGTACACACACACATGTGTGTGTAGCTCGGTGCAAACACATCGCAGATACATACATTGCGACTTCCTCGGTGTGTGCCCCGCATCAGTGGAAACTACAGTAGTTGTTGGCTGAATAAAGGCAGCGACAAACACATCAGCAACCTCATCATCGCCATGCCATCGTCATGATCGGCACTAGGCACTAGGCACTAGCAGCAGCAACAGCAACAGCAACAATTGCAGCTACAAAACAGCAATATTATGTTGGCGCACAGAGAAAAGCGAAAATTGCCCAACATTGATTGAATAATTTTCCCCTCGAAAAGTCGCCGCAGCCTGGACAAGTTTTTTCTCGGTTCCGCGACAGAGCTCGCCCGCTTTTCCATTCCGAGTTCCCCAAGGGGGCGTTCTTTTTTGGATTAGTCAGCTCCCAGTCAATGTCCGGGTTTAACCGCCGGCCCCTGGGTTGCTAATTTAATCAGAGTCTACTTCAAGATTCAACACAGTAGCTCGCACTTAAAATAGTCAACCCTTTGATCAATGATCCACAGTCCATTACGTTGCAATGATTTGAATAGTCCAGATGTTGGTGAGTAAGCCATAGAGCTCCGGGAATAGGATAAATAATATAATGAGTTTGGCGTGCATTTTTTTAAATCGTAATGACTGCGATAGACATGCTAATAAAATCGTGTTAATTGCTAAGAGGCGATTCAATTGCTTTAATTAGTGAGCTCTATTCAGGAGAGCGATGTCCACATCGAACTGGTCTGGCTAAGATCTAAAGATTTTTACGGGCAATTAGGGAAATCTCTGTTTATATAAGACGCAGTTTTATTTAAGAAGCTTAGGCGTAACTAGAAATTGGATATTTTAATTAAAGCTTACGGAGAGTACTATGGCAGATTCTGGAAAAAGGTGTTCGTTCACTTTAAGGGTTCTAACTAATTATTACCTGCTAAGTGGAAAATTATATGTGTACCTACTTTTTAAAAGCGAACCTAAAGTAGGCAAAACCCAATTGAAACCCTTAATATAAAAATGTAAATTTTCTTAAAGGGTTTTTATTAGATTGTGGAAAGTTTAGCAACAGCATTTGATGGTGTTATCAACCCATACCCATAAACAACTCAAAACAACCGGCAAGTGCGATTTACCTTACTATCTTCGGAAAGTTTGGGTTGTCACGCCTCATTATGTGACTCACGTAGACTCGTGGGAGCAGCGGTCCACAAGTCCGCCAGCTTTTGGAAGCGGGAGCGGTTCGTCAACCCAGGCCTGGACAACGTGCCGCTGGTTCGATTGCTTTGCTGACAATTAGTTTTTGGCAGCTGAGCGTGCTCAGAACGTGGCGGGGATCAGAAGACTTTGGAGCCGGGCTCGGTACCGGCAGGCCAGCCGGCGGCTAATTGATATGTATGCTGGAGGGACACTGGAACACACGCTTATAATAGGATTTGACTCCGGCTTGTCATTTTTCAGTGACCTTCTTAAATTGGTTCGAGAACCGCGATTCAGTTGCGCCATGAATCTTAATTGGGCTATAGTGCTGGGGGGTCCCGTGCAATTAGAACTGGGTCAGGTATGGAACAGGTATGATGGTTACGGGAACTGATAATAGGGTGATTAGTATTTAAATATAGGGCAGCTAATCGATGGAATCTGGGGAACTTACTATCAGATGTAGACAGATGTATATTAAATTCATATATAATCTATATTAATGCTTCACATATATACGGCAACAGTGTTAGTTGGGGAAATAAAAATTACCATTTTTATCTAACCTTAAATTAAACTAAAATTAGAAAGACCGGAAATACCTGCCTTTCCTAAACACATTAACTCCAGACCGTATCATTTTCATCTGTTGTTGTTAATAAAATGAAAGCGTTCCGGTACGTTAGTCAGCTAAGCACTTTGAAGTTCTAATGTTTATTATTTATATATATTATTCATTGTCTGTGTATGAAGTCATAGACAGATATGCATAAATAAGTGTAAACCTATTGGCATTGACACTGAAAATGTACATATTTAATTTATAATCTATTGAAAACCTAATGTGTTTTACTTTTAGCAACTGGAAAAATGAAATCTAAATATATTAGAATATTCAGAAAATTACGGGATATATATAAAATATATAGGAAATTGATAAGCATGTAACGCGGTGCGGCTTGTAACTCCAGGAATTGTAATTAATTTAATTAATGGATGAGCTATGCGACTGATAAGCCGTATAGTACTGATAAGAACGACGGCCTGGCATTGGCACACATTGTTTCAGTATTGCGAAATGATAATGGTAATGGCAGGTCAGGATCATGGTTACATAAATCTGCAATTTCTTACTACCATTTCTGGTTGAAATCAAGATCATTATTTTCTGCGTAATTATGAATTTTTCCACAGCCGTGCCGAACTTTAAATGGAATAAATTATAGACGTGCTGAGACCTAGAATAGTGGCTCAGGTGAGCGAGTGGAATCCGCCAGGCAGACAGGGCGGAAGCTGGTTCCACTTTCTGCCCAGTCATGCAATCTTTTCAGACCCATCAATTGTCACCTCCGGAATCTTGTCCATGACATGACATATTCCACTTAGATCGTCACCAGGTCTGGCACTACATCAGCTGAATTCTAAGCTTAAGTATGAGGATGTCTCCCAAATCAATGAAAGTGAATGAGGCTTCCCGTTCCACGATATGGGCTCGTTAAATAATGAAACTTGATTTATTTAATTTATTTCATTCCGCATTTTTGTTTTGTTTAGACTAGATCTACCAGTCTGAAAAAGCCAAGCGGTTCTAACAGGGTTGACATTTCAGCCTTTTTCTAGAGAGATAAGATCATCTTTTCATCTGCAAAACTTGAACTCCTTTTGTTAGAAACTCTGTTCTTTTTTTAAGTGTATTTTTTTAGCAAGCTATCGTTTTAATAATCTTCAAAATACATAAAATTTTTCTTCCTATTATTATCAAAATAAATCAAATATATACAGAACCATGCAATGACGAGGAAGATTGTCAACAGAACCTTTAACTTTCTGTTTATAAATATATAAAATATAAAAAGTTTAACCTTTTTCTTTTTTTTTAAGTTTTTACCTTTTTCTGAACTTTTTCTGCCCCTATCTGTCCGATTCTGGTTCCTACGTAATCGGCAGAATATATATATTTCAGGTGGCGTTATTTTCTGTGCTTCACTTGCACTTTCGATACTTAGTTATTTGCATGTGTTTAGCATATTTAATTCTTTTGTGTTTTAAAGGGAAAAGCTTTAAGAGAGAGTTTTATATTAGTAAACAATGAGTAGCTTTTGTAAATAAGATATAGTCAACAAATAAAGGGAGAACTTCCAAAAGTGACTTGCTGTATGCTAAACAAGATCTGCAAAAAATAAATATATTATTATGCTGTTTACTAAACAAGATCTCCAAGAAATACATTTATTATAAGATATAATATTCCATTATAATATAATATAAAATATTCAAGAGTGACTTGCTGTTTACCAAACAAGATCTCAAAAAAAATACATATATTATAAGATATAACATTTCATATATTATAATATAATAGATAGTATCCAAGAGTGACTTGCTGTATGCTAAACAAGATCTCCAAAAATACATATATTATTATGCTGTTTGCTAAACAAGATCCCCAAGAAATACATATATAATAAAATATAAAATTCCAAATATTATAATATTTATTACGCCATTTATTTCCAGGGCGCGTGACTGGAGAACGCCAGATCTTGAACGGAGTCAGCGGCAGTTTCCGGAACGGACAGCTCTCGGCCATCATGGGGCCCTCGGGAGCTGGAAAAAGCAGTTTGCTAAATGCTATTTCGGGTTTCAGGTGAGAACAATAAGCCACATAACCAAACTGGACGGACTGCATTCGACGGCGTTATGTTCGGGACGTCATCGGTAACGTGAAGTGTAACAAAGACAAGGCGCCGCCGCGTATATCTGGGTATATCATTTGGGTACCCGAATTCTGAACCGGTTCTATGCTTAGCCAACTGGTGATTAAAGCCAGAATCTTTCCGACCTGGCTCGACCAGGCAGCCAGTCGTCAGCAGACTTCAATGCGAAATGTCAAATGGGTTCTTTAGGGTTCCTCGGGGGGTATACAGTGCCTGTCTTTTGGAATTAGAGACCTTCGCCTTCAAAATAAATGGCATACATGCTTTTGAAGCTGAGGCTTCTTCGCAGTATTTTGTTGGTTATAAACTTAAATAGAAATGTAAAACCTGTTCAGAAACTGAGATAATAAATCATTGTAGAAGTCATCACGCTGCTAAATCCGTTTGATAATGACTCTCAGATATATCATTAAGAATTACCAAGCAAATGACAAGCTCCAAGTTATTTCAGAGAGCTGGAGGCTGAGCTTAATTTCTTTTTATTTTTAAGGGTTACACTTACCCATCTTGGTCAAAACTAATAGATCTTTATCCTTTTAGGCGTGACGGCGTCACCGGCAGTATAAAGATGAGGAGGGACAATGCCTGCTATATCACCCAGGACGACCACCATCAGACCCTGCTGACCGTCGAGGAACTCATGAATCTCTCCTGCGATCTTAAGCTGAAGCATCGCCAAAAAAAAGCGGAGGTCCTCACGGACATCCTAGAGAATCTACATCTAAATCACCGACGTAATGTGACCGCAGAAAAGCTCAGCGGCGGCGAGCGCAAGCGACTGTCCATTGCCCTGGAACTGGTGGACAATCCGAACATCTTCTTCTTGGATGAGCCAACCAGCGGCCTGGACGAGGTGACGGCGGCTCAGTGCATCCGACTGCTGAAGGCGATGGCCCACGAGGGGCGTACCATCGTCTGCACCATCCACCAGCCCTCGGCGACCATATACAACTGCTTCGATAGCATCTACGTCCTGGCCAAGGGACACTGCGTTTATCAAGGCAGCCCGCGCGCCACCATTCCCTTCCTGCGGCTGGCCCAGCTCGACTGTCCGCGGCACTACAGTCCCTCGGATTATAGTGAGTAAAATACATCTAAAGAACATCTTAAAAAGGGAGAAACTCTAATCCCACCTCTTCCTTCACAGTTATCGAGCTGGTGGATGCCGAGGATGGCCACCTTGTGCCCGCTCTTAGCGAGCTAACCGAGAACGGTAAGCTGATCTACGTGGCCAGCCAGTCAGACCAGTTAGATGCTACGCTGGAGTCCCAGCAGGCGGTCACCACGCTGTTCGTGGAGCAGCCAAAGCGTCCGTTTCTGCCCACCTTCTTTGCCGGCAGTGCCGCCTCCACGGACGGAACGTTGATTGGCGGGACCAGTGCCCTGTTGGAGCAGATGAAGGCCCTCTCCAGGCGACTA
This sequence comes from Drosophila pectinifera, assembly GCA_008042775.1. NCBI lineage: Eukaryota > Metazoa > Arthropoda > Insecta > Diptera > Drosophilidae > Drosophila > Drosophila pectinifera. Next base: position 133,566 of record VNKC01001389.1, on the reverse strand, counting down.
AATACGGATCGGCGTGAGATCTCCGGTCTGCGGCAGTTTGTGGTCCTGATGCGAGTGATGCTGCTGCGGATAACGCGAGCCCGTCTGGCACTAACCATCCAATTGTTCCATCACCTGCTCTGCGGTCTATTCTTCGGCCTGATCTTCTTCCAGCTGGGAAATCAGGGAGCGCGCATGTTTGACCATCTTAAGTTCTGCATCGGAGCCGTCCTCATGATCGTTTACACCCAGGTGATGGTGCCCATCTTGAGCTGTGAGTTCAGTAGATCCCTACCCCGTAGCTTCCACTTTACCAGGTATACTATTTTAGATCCCGCTGAGGTTAAGGTGGTTAAGAAGGAGACCTTCAACCGATGGTATACTCTGACTCCCTACTATATGGCCCTGACGGTGTCGCGGCTGCCACTTCAGGTGATGCTGAACATCACCTTCATGGCAGTCACTTATTGGATGTCTGGATTGCCGGAGCAGTTCTGGCGCTTCTGCATCTTTGTTGCCGTAGGCTTAATGATCTCCCTGGTGGCCGAGGGAATGGGCCTGGCCATTGGGGCCACTTTCAGCATAACGGTGAGTTTCTAAGTAGAGTTCTCCATGATGTCTGCAAGGATCTTATTCCAAATAATAAGCATAGCATACTTCTCGGCTGGTGAAAGCAATCTTCGCTAATAGTTACTTTTCCATTCTCCTTGCAGAACGGCAGCGTGGTGGGTCCCATGATGATTGCCCCGCTCATGGGTCTGGCGGTGTACGGATTCGATTTTGCGCCACAGATCACGGGCGGCATGCAGCTGCTGATGAAGTTCAGCTACGTCCGGGTTGGTGTGGTGGCACTGGTCCTGGCCGTGTTCGGATTCCAGCGGGAGGAACTGGACTGCGATGACATATACTGCCACTTCAGCGACCCGCGCGTGCTGCTCAAGTTCCTGGACGTGGAGAAGGTGTCCATACTGCACCAGTTCGGCCTGCTGGCCATGCTGATGCTCTTCTTCCGGGTGATGATGTACATCAGCCTGCGCAAGCGCTGCTACGCCTGAGCCCTGCCTCCCTGATGAATCTTACTCCCTAGCTTTAGCCAATGTCAATGCTGTGATGTTCGATTTTAAACAGACAGATGGATACTCTCCCTGTACATATGCATTATTCCTCAGACAGGATGTACCTAGTTAGCTCTAAGTTAGACCTAAGTGCACAAAGACACTATTCAGGAGATCGCACCTTTTATACAGTTTTCGTGGTAAAAGTGATTTGAACTCGAATTAATCGAGCAAATATATGTATATTATTTTTCTGCTATTCAAGCGAGTCAGTTGTGTAGTTTCAAATTGTCCCTGGCAACATCCATCAGATGGGACATGAATTGGGGCCTCGACGATGGTAGCTCCTTGTTCAGGAGCTTCTTTAGCGTCGCTAGATCACTGGAGCCACCAGGATAGACTTGAGGAAAGAACTTGGAAAGTCGGACGAGTTAGGCCTGCCTTTTAGACCCGATGCTCTAATACAGAAACTGCCTGCCCATGTAAAAGCCCAGGTTACTTCGAATCTTTTAATAACATTCCTTACGTTAAGTTTCAGCTACTTAATTACATTCCGACTTTAAATAAAAAGTAATTAAAGCTAATTAGAATCAAAGGCAAAAACAGGAACTTTATTCCTACTTCTTCATGCTGCCCAACTTCTCCTTGCGCTTCTTCACGTGCTTTTTTACCTTCACCTTGCGCTGCTCGGCCTTGGCTTCTTTTACGGCTTTTTTACGAGCCTTTTTACTTTCCGGCGACTCGTCGCGTGGTCGGGCGGAGTTTTTAAACCGAGTGGCATCATCGTCGTCGTCCCCATTTTCTTGTGAGTCCTCGTCTTCCTCGCTGCCGTCTGTCTCGTTCTTGGAGGTAGATTCTAGGACGTCAGGCTGCTGCTGCACATCTAGATCCGCTGTCAGGCCCGTGATCTTGCCGTAGATGAGATTTTGCTGGACACCCTCCTTGGCCTTGGCCACATCCCGCTCAAAGTGACGTACCTGTTAATGGAATTCGCATACAACGTAAGAAACCTTTGCTAGGGAAGCCAAATAATGCAACTAACCTCGTCCAAGCGCTTGGGAATGTAGGTGTTCTGCCATACGGCCTCGTCGATCTTCTCCTGCGCGGATATGGCGTCAAAGTCACGGTCCTTGATCCGCTCCGATATACGCTCCAGACACTCTTCCATATTGTGCTCGGTGATGGTCTGGTCGGTGATAAAGTCGAACAGCTCCTTCACGGTCATGGTGGCCACGGCCCTCTTGCGGAAGAACTCCGATATGTTGGTGCAGTCCTTGCGCAGAAAGTCGAAGGAATGGGGATGATCGTGCTCCACGGCCTGGCTGACGTCGATGATCACGAGCTGTCCGTCCTGCACAAGGATGTTGAACTCGGACAGATCGGCATGGACGAGGCGACACTGGTTATAGATGCGCCACATGAGGACCACGCAGTCGCGGTACAGCTCGCGTGCCTTGGACGTGCTCAGCTCGACATCCTTGAGCTTTGGAGCGGGCCAGCCGTCACGGCCGCAAAATCGCATGACCAGAACATGGGACCGCAGGAGAATGGGCTCCGGAACGGGAACGCCAGCGTTGCGCATGCGCAGATAGTTGCGCATCTCCTTCTCAGCCCAGGTGCGCACCATCTTTCGCGGATTGTGTTTGCAGTAGCCGTGTCGGAAGCGGAACTCGCCTGACACGTACTTGTCGCGGTCTTTGAACACCAGAATGGATGTCTTGTAGATCTTGATGGCGTACTCATCGCCTCCGTCCTTGGACACCGCGTGGTACACGTTTGCCTCCTTGCCGGTGGAAATGCATCCATTGATCTCCTGTATCAGGCCGCGATTCAGCAGCTTGAAGAGGATCATGCGCGTCCGGGGGTCCATTACCTGCTCGGCGGTGGCCCGGTCGTGTTTGTCGCGCACCTGAGTGCGCTCTTTCCGATCGAAGTTCACCAGCCGGTTGGCCGCCTGGGCGCTCATGTTGGTGGTAGGATCGTACTTCTCGACGTTGATGCGGGCGGAGTAGCGACGCAATACCTTCTCATTGGGCTGATAGCTGCTCACGCGCTGAGTTCCTCCAGAGTTTCCACCTCCGCCGCCTCCTCCTCCGCCCGCGTGGGTAAGCTGCGTCTGGACATGCACCTTATTGAAGCCCGTGTAGGCCTCCTCGTACGCATCGTAGTCGTCGCCCACCTCGTACTCCTCCTCATCGTAGTCCTCCGCATCCTCGTGCTCAGCCTCTTCCTCATCTTCGTCCTCCTCATTGGCTGGCTCTATAACTAGTGCCAGGTCATCGCTGGCTTCCTTTGGCGTCAGCTTGATGTCCTTGAAGATCTCGTGCTTCACTGTGAGGGTTTTAAACTCGTTCACCCACTCGGACTAAAGGGATTGTGGATTTTGATAAATTGAATTTAAAATTTCAAGAGTTATCCTGCTTACATTCCGCAGGTCCTCCTCGTCCTCCTCGGCGTCGCTGTACTTGTGCGTATCCTCGTCGCACATCTTCGGGCACTTGCCAGTGATCCGAACTATAATATGTATTTATAGGCAATGAGCTTTCCCCGAAATGCAGAAGTTTCACAAAACCTCAGCAAGCTTTGAAATTTCACAAAATTGTTTTAACCACACGTGTTGCGAATGCCACTCACAGCGATGCGCCGACATTGTTTTGGTATTTTTCTGGGGGCTTGAAACCTGAACTAGTTTCGAGAAAGCAATGCAAAGGTTTGAAACTTGAAAGAGTTTAGAGAAAACAGTACAATAACTTGGTTGAAGCTTCGGATGTATCGATCGGAACGGTAGGAAAGGAAGGCGAAGGCGGTTTTTATTTTTAGTTTATTTCGTAAATATTAGTTGTTTATTTACGAAATAAATTAAAAATAAAATAAAGTACCTAAGCGTTAAGAATGGAATTTACTAATGCTCCCCTCTCAAAAAAAGAAAATAATAATCATGAATTTCGGTGTTAATCTAGAAGTTCAAGTATTTCTCATTTCCGAGCTGGTTTAAAAGCACTCCGTGCTCGCCCTATCGATTTATCCGCCATAATTAAATGGCAATTGACATTTTAAACAATTGTACAAACTAAACACGCTGTATATTAAGCAATTGTATAAATTAGGAATGCCCCGTAATTGAAATCGAAATTCTTATGTACTAGCGAACAACTATGTTTGCTAAATTTGTGACGTCATACGAGGCATGTTGGCGTAGGTCAGGCCAAAGAGCTGGCTCCGGCTCTGGCTCTGTTGAAATTTCATTCAAAAGCCAGAGAGAGAGAGAGTGCTCTAGAGGCAGCCGCTCTTTTTTACGCATGCAGCGGCAACCGCTCTTTTTTACGCATGCAGCGGCACCCGGCGACTGTATGTGTGCACATGTATTCTCACGCATTGTAAATCTGCCTCCAATTATACTCTTCATTTTATAAGTTGTAAGCTAATTTTAAAAGAGGCTTGCCCTCCATTTTAAAAAAACCTATTGTTTTGTCTTACCTTTACATAATAAATATTTAAATATAGTATTTTTGATAGTATTGACTTGATATACATACATATATAAAGGTACATAGTATATTGCATACATCACTTTACATTGGAATAATAATCATTAGGGTATTTAGTGTGCGAAGTCTGAAAAATACGCGAAGACGACAAATTTTATGTGCATGCAATTCATGTCACAAGAAGGGCAACTTTGCGATTGAACAGGGTGCCATTTCTATAATTACTTATATATTGTATTTATATATATTATTTATATATTATACATATCTTATAAATGTTACATATTTTACATATTTTACATATTTACATACATATTTTTATATTATATATGTACATAATATGTAAATTACCCATTTAGAGAGGATGATATGAAAATAAAATTTAGTTAAATGATTTTGGACTAATCAAATTTGACTAGAGATTCCCAATTGCTATGATTTTAAACTTTTTAGAATGTTTAATTGCTTTCCCGTTGACAAAAAGTTTACCCGCAGAAGCAGTGACATATTAAGCAATAAGTGCGCGTATTGATTGTGCTAATTAATACCAAAATAAAAATATTACAATTACATAACTTTTTTTTATCTAATGTGTATTAGAATAACTGTTTTAAAAATAATAGTAACTGACCACAATTAATAAAGAATATTTTATATTTATATATATATTTTATATTGTATTCAATAATGTCATAATAATTTAGAATATTAAGTTCATAAAATAGTTAGTATATATGTATGTACATATGTACATCAATTAAGCTATTTATATATGTATGCAATTTAGTTAAACATCTTGTTCACTCATATGTTTTGACTCCAATTCCTACATCCTTTATATATTATATATTTTTATACATATATATTTATATTTTATATTGTATGTACGTATTTATAGAAATAATAATATATTAATTTAAAATATTAAGTTCATAAAATAGTTAATATATTTGTACATAAATCAATTAATCTGTTTATATGTACATATATGTATGCAATTTAGTTAAACATCCTGTTCAATGTTTGACTTCAATTCCCCCACCCTTTTTTACGACTGTAAGCGAATTTGTTTCTTAACCTTGAAATTATTTCGGCTCAAAAATCATCTCTTCGCACAAGTACGCACGCATACGCACTAGCTTGTTCTATGTGTGTGTACTCACACAAGCAAGCCCGTTCTATTTTTAGATTTTTACTCTCTCAACTTTGCTCGGTGCATTCAAAGCTAGGTGATAAATACTAAGTAGAAAGCCAGAGATAGAGAGTGAGAGAGCGCTCTAGAGCCAGCCGCTCTTTTGTACGCATGCAGTATGTATGCACATGCATTCTCACGTAGATCTGCCTCCAATTATACCCTTCACTTTTATAACTTCTAAGCTAATTTTGGAAGACGCTTGCCCTCAATTTTAAAAAATTCTTGTTTTGTCTTACCTTTACATAATAAATATTTAAATATAGTATATTTTATAGTAATGGCCTGATATACAGACATATGTAAAGGTACATAATATATTGCATACATAACTTTACATTGGATCAATTATCATTAGGGTATTTAGCGTGCGAAATCTGAAAAATATGCGAAGACAACAAACAACAAACAAACAACACGCATTTCATGCCTCAAGAAGGTGTTGACCTTTTCGATTGAACAGGGTGCCTATTTTTATGATTACTTAATTACTTTTTTATATTTATAATTTATATATTATACATATTTAATAACTGTGAATATATATATATATATATGTATTTGTCACATATTTATATATATTATATATGTACTTACTATGTAAATTACCCATTTAGAGAGGATGATATGAAAATAAAATTTAGTTAAATGAGTTTGGATTAATCAAATTTGTTCATAAAATAATTAATATATACGTACATATGTACATCAATTAAGCTGTTTATGTACATATATGAAAATGTATGCAATTTAGTTAAACGTCCTTTTCAATCATATCATTTGACACAAATTATATTATATATTTATAATATTTCCGTTATATGTATATTATATTTTATGGTGTATATAAATATTTTTATTATTTTTTAGATTTTTACCCCCTCAACTTTGTGCCTTATACTCTCAATTGGTGCCTGACCTACGCCAACCGTGTGACGACGAATAGTGTTTTTTTGCTGGTACATATATAGAAATAAATGATAAAGTGGAGTTTTCTTTTTAACTGGTTCAGTTACGGGGCATGCCTAATTTATACAATTGTTTATTATTGTCAATTGTCAATTAAAATTAATATTATGGCGGAAGCTTAACCGATAGCGAGCATGGAGCTCATATAGATAAGGAACCAATTATTTTTTCCTTTCTTTTGATACATACATGTTAGCCAGCAATTTAAAAAAAAAAATGGGAGGGCTAGATTTTTATTTACTCGATTTAGTTGCTTATTTACGACATGAATTAAAAATATAAAAATAAACTAGCTAAGTCGCTTGTATATTTTGGTATTTTTCGCCGGCTGCACTTTGTGGTTTTTCTAGCCGGTTGCGCTATGGTCACACTTCCTACCACACACATGTTTGGTTCTAAACAAAAACAACAATGAACGGCCTATAGTTTTTGGAGAATAATTTGTTTAGAATTCGGCGCCATGTTCGTGCTGGCTGAGCTGAAGGATAACGTGCGCATTGCGCCGGACCAGTTTCACCTGAAGTTGGTGGACGCTGTGCGAGACGAAATCGACCGCAAGCTGGCCAATAAGGTGAGGCAATCTCATTGAATTCCATGCTGAACTTTTATTACTCGTCTCCTGCAGGTTTTGCTCAACGTGGGTCTCTGCATTGCTCTCAAGGACATCGTTTCGCTAAAGGACTCCATTATACTGCCCGGTGACGGAGCTTCGCACACAGAGGTACTCTTTCGCTATGTGGTCTTCCGGCCGATGGTGGGCACCGTGCTCACGGGAAAGATCCGCAACTGCAGCCGGGAGGGTGTCCATGTGACGCTGGGTTTCTTCGACGACATCCTCATTCCGCACGCCGCCTTGCAGCATCCGTCGCGCTTTGACGAGGCCGAGCAGGCGTGGGTCTGGGAGTATCCGCTGGAGGACGGGGCCAAGCACGACCTATTCATGGACGTGGGCGAGCCCATCAAGTTCCGAGTGTCGCGCGAGATCTTCGAGGAGACGTCACCGATTGGGCCGCCCAAGGCAGAGGCTCAGTCGCAACAGGGATCCAGCACATCATCGGCAGCGGCAGCCGCATCTGCAGCTGCTGCTCAGGAGGTCAAAACACCGTACAAGATTATTGTAAGCTCTGATGGCAGCCTGCGTGAGAGTTCTGGTGAGAAAATATCGAAATTTCTTATTTTAAAGGGTGCCATCAACGAGTCTGGCCTGGGCGTACTCTCCTGGTGGGATCAGCAGGGCAAGGAGGAGGAGCAGGACGATGAGGAGGATGATGAGTACGAGAACGACGAGGACGGCGAGGGTGCGTGCGAGGAATGACCCTGACTTTGACTTTAAAACTCATAATTAGACTTAAGTGAACTCAATACTTTCGATTTAAAAAAGGAAGTAGAATGTTGAAATATAAAGTATGCATATGCATTCTTATAAGGTTAAATAGAAACTGTGTTCTGTGTGCTTTAGATAATGGTCCGAACACCTTCTTAAGGAAGTCCTGGCACGTGGTGATTATATCATTTCTAAGAAGCCTCTGATTATATTTAATTTTTACCGCGCCTAACCCCCGTTTATCACCAAGCTGAGGTCAAGCAAAAACGCAATTTGTATTCATTTTTCCCATTTATTTATTTATCATGTACTTGTAGAGAGGTTTTGTCTTTGTTGGTTTAGGACTGCGACTTGCAATCTCCGTTTGTTAAATGTTCATGATGAAGGGCTCTCGTTCTCCCACTTGTATTTAAAAACAAAGCATTTACATTAGGTTTGAGAGGGAGGATTGCTTTACTTTAATGGGGTGGCGGAGAGCAGCTCGTTAACGTTAAGCTTTATAGATATATAGAGTATCTTTGACGGCCAGAAGTACATTCATAGATTGTTTCATGGTTCGCTTGACAACAATTTGCTAAACATTGTGTTAAATATTGACTTCATTGGTAGCGTGCACCGATTCCTTGCTTAAAATACTTTCAGTTGCCGTAAGTTAATTACAGAGTAGTCATATGGTACAATCGAAGTAAGGTTTCACTGGTCAGGGGCTGCAAGAGACTAAGTTTTGTGTTTTTCAATTACATTTTCAATTTCAATTTAAAGCTGCCGGCAACTTTAGCATGTTTTTTTCGCTATACTCGTAAATATTCTCAAATTTATTCGATTTTTGTTTTGTTTTTGTGTTTGCTTCTTTGAACTAATGTAAGTTAATTGCATATTTTGATTTTTTGTAACTCATATTTGTTCTTTGTTTGTTTGTTCGTCTTTTGGGCGCAATGTTCTTGGATTTGTCAGTAATTTACACGTAGACTGTATGTTTAGTTACAGCGAGAGTAGTAAATAAATAAAACGTTCGTTAAAAACTACAATAATATAAATAATGTATGTATATTTATAAATATATATATTTATGTATTTATATGTATACTAGACATATTGCATTGCGTGTAAATAAATATCATCTTCGGGTCTTTTGTGGTACATCATCATCATCGTCTTAAACAGATCAACTTAACTAAGTTCCGTATCAAATCACAGCAGAAATCATAAAAAGTCTAAAACTATAAGGGATAGAAAGTTGAGTAGAGTACAGTGTTGACGGAAAGTTAAAGTCACATAGCACGCGAGGAACTTGCCGACTGGAGGTTAAGTGTACCAAATAAGCATACTTGAACGTAGATCGCCGTACCGAACTTAAACCAAAATCAGTAGTGTCCAGTGTCCAGGGTCTAGAGGTTGGGCGGCCACATCCATCATCGATTATTCGATGATCAGGCAGCGGGGCAGGTGCTCCTTCAAGTAGTCGAACAGCTCGTGCGACGCCCCCGGGCAGTTGGTCAGCTCCAGCTCCTGCAGGTGGCGCAGCTGGATCAGGCTGGACAGGCCCGAAGATGTCAGCAGTGGGCAGCCGGCCAGGGACAGTACCTGCAGGTTCCGCATCGAGCACAGGTGCTGCAGCCCAAAGTCGCGAACCTGGGAGCACCAGCGCAGGAAGAGGGCGGTCAGGGACAGCATCGTGGAGATGTAGCCCACGCCAATGTCCGTTATGTGCACGCATCTGAAATTAAATTGAAGAAAAATGTATATTTTAACATTGATTTAGTTTCAATTTAATTTTTCTTAAGCACTTAAAGTTACACCTAACTTTTCTGCACTATATTCTATTTTTCTAGCGATATTAAACGATAGATATAACCTCTAGACCATAATTCCATAAATCATCCATAATTTGAAGATTTTTTATTTCAAACTGAGCAGATTTTCCTTAAAACAACTCCTGGAAACCCTTTATAATAGTCAGGAATCTGTTTCTTCCTCTCAGCAAAGGGCTTCCCCTTTTTGCCCTTTGAGGTGGCGCCCACATTAAGTTCCTTATCCGCCTGCTTCGGGACGCCTCTTGAGCTTCACCTCTTTGGATGGGATGCCAGTGCATGCACCAGATGCAGGCAAGGCAATCTGTGTGCGAATATTTATGGTAGACATTTTTGCAGAAAACGGTTCGTGGCGAGTCAACTGCCTGCGACCGAACACAATCAGATTACGGAGGGAGTCGCTGGGAGAGGAGGAAAAGCCTGCACTGGGAAAAGCGTTGTCTCAAAATTACAGACCTTAAGTCTACCTATCTTTAGATACTGAACTTTCTACACTATATGTTCCGAACTCCAAGCATAAATATATTCTTTATCTTTATTTCTTTCGAAGGAATAATAATCGGAGTGGAAATAGAGACTCCTTCTCTACTCTTTTCATTAGTTGAAAAACTAATAAACCAAATCTCCAATTCGGAATAGTTTTCTATGTGTAATTGACTGCCAGTTTCCGACCTGCCCTGTGGGGGGACGACGACTAATGGCCGCCGCCGGAGATGAGGTGTTACTCGGGAACGGAAATTGAATTTTACTCATGAATAATTACAGAGCGAAGGGATGAAGAAGGGTAATATGACGACCTTGTGCCTTGCGGACTCACCTATCCAGCGTCAGCTCCTCCAGCTGGTTCAGATCACAGGCGATATACTCGAGCGAGGCGTCCGTAATGCGGGGACACCAGGACAGGTCCAGGGCGCGCAGCTTCTGCAGATTCTCGGCAATCAGCTCCACTCCGTCGTCCGTCAGCTTGCTGCATCCGGACAGGCTTAGTACCGTGAGATGGGGCAGGGAGTGCACTGCAATCAGAGGGGAGAAATATTAGTAACGAGCACCAGATGAGGCTCTGCAAGGAACCAACTGTTCACCGGCTTCGCAGCATTCACCTCACGTAGCCGGCTGCAGTTGCTCCACTTTAGCAAGGATCACGTCCCTGAAAAGGAGGCTTCTGCAGTAAGGCCAGCACATATGTTCGCGCAGCTAACTGGAGCTGGTTTCCAAATTCATAAAGCATTTAAAGCGAAATATTTAATTTCTGAAAGGATAATTGAGTTAAGTTCCTTAACCCAACAATTCCTGTTATATAAATACAAGTTCTTCCCGAAAATGTCCCTAATGTAACTTGCAGATAAGCATAACGCAATCTGAGTGGCAATTAGGTTTAGTGGCTATCCACAGCCAAAAGCTATTTACATAAAGCTGCCCTGCTCTGGATTTGCCGCTCAGCCTTATTCAGTCTCGAGTTAGGCTAATGTGTCATGTATCTAATTACGGCATCTATTTAAAGCCAACAACAGCAGCCTCAACTGCTGCTCTACTTGGTCTGAGGCAGTCTCTCGGCTTGTTCCATTTATGTCGACTACAGTTCTGCCCCGTTCCACATTTTGCCGTGTCACTTTCTGTTCTGTGTTTGCTCTGCTCTTTCTTTGCCGTACTCTCCTTGTGAATCACGGATTGTTTGTCCTTTCTGTGTGGATAAATGCAGGATGCCCTGTTTTCTTAGGCTTCCTTTGAGGTTGGAGCAAAGAGCAACTGCTAGATAGCCAATGGTGCTGCAGAAATCTAGATGTTTTAGGATTCCTTGAAAAGTTGGCCAGAAGTAGGCTACAAAATGTTAAGCCTAGTAAAAAATAGCACAAATTACCATGTAAATAATTTATTCCACTTACTTTTCGATAACATTTTAAAGGGTTTCAGAAGCTTAAACATATTTGTGGCATTTCTTAATATTTTTCAAATGGCTGGAATATTTTCTATTACTTCTACTTCTAAATTTGTTCTTTATTATCGATTTTTGAACAGGTCCCAAGATTTAGGTCCTTGTTTGAGTTAGCGCTTTAAATGTAATTATTTTCGCGGGGAAAGCTGTGAAAGGTCAAAGAGTTGTGTGCGCCTGCTGATAACCGATAGGAGATAACCGATAACCGATGGCAGATGACGCATAACGGTAGTGGCAGCACACGGCAGCAATTACCGTTCGTAAGCCGCTTAAGGCTTTGCTAATGGGAATTAGGGAGAGTGAGGAGCATTGGGTCCAGGAAGAGGGCACGTGCGGCGGCTGAATAAACAGAGATAAAGGGTCCAGGAAAAACAGAGCAGACTCCAAGACAAAGTAATGTGTGAGTTTGCGGCAAATTCCCATATCCCACCCCATCTCCCACCCCTAGCCACTTCACCCCTTCCCAAGATGAAGGAAGTCGAAAAATGCAGGGTCCAAGCGAGTAAGCCGCTTTGTGCTCGCCCAGAGTCACTCCATATTCACCTATCTACACTGAACAAATTGCAGTTTAATATTCAAAAATACATACAAATTTATGTAATTAATTTTATGAAATGAAGCGAATGTACAAAGTTAATTAGAGCCCAGTTAACTCAAGTTATATGTTTAGCATTGTTGTAAATTGTGTTAATAATAGAAACAATTGCTTTCTTCTTCAACGGTGCAATCAAATACTGCGGGTGGGTGTGTGTGGCCCACATTGGTTACTCAGACACTGAGACACCAGTGCTCCCCGCGAGTAGAGCACTCCCTTGTTTGGCTTCTGACCAAAAAAACCACAAGGCATACGAAAAGCGATTTGAATTACAAAATATGCACAAACTAGAGAATCCACACGAAGATTGCCGCGATAGCTGGGCCTCTGAGCCAAATGGAAAACTACGCAAACAGCGAACTGAATGGAGGGCCTATGAAAAATGCACACAACCAGCCCTTCTATTGACTAACCCAGCTGAAGCAAAGCTTTTATGTCCTCTGCAAAAAGAGAGTGTGTTTTTTATGTTCTTTTCTAGGGAGTTGTGAGTAATTAAACATAGTTTGAAGAGAGGGAAGCCCATAAAGGCAACTGATTTAAATATAAAACAAAGTTTATGCAGACAGGGCAGCCCTAGAAAGGCTGTAAAACTGAATTTATAAATGGTTTGAACAGCTTTAATACTCAAAATAAAGCTGGTCTAGGGATACATTAACTTCCAACCCTTTTTTATCAGGGAAATCCACGAAAACCTTTAAAATTCCCAAAATCAATACCCAAGTGCTGCTAGGATATCTGATTGGAAAGAAGTACCGCACAAACTCGCCCATTTAAAAAAATGTCTGCACTCGTAGTTGGGTTTTCCCTGGCAAAGGATTTGCGTATGCATGTTCAAGCGTGATTGAGGGGGCGGAGTGGGCGTTGGGGGATTCACCGAGAAGCCGCAGCAGTGACAATAACCGTAACGCTGACGACCGACCTAATGATGGCCAAGTTGCCAAGCTGCCATGTTGCCAGGCAACGCCAGCTCCTCAAGGAGCTAACTGTAATTGTATCTATCAAGCGGTGGATGCAGTACAATCGTCAGACGGCAACAACGGCGACGACCCAAAAGCTAAAAACCGCAAAAACATCCAACGACAAAGGCGCCTCTGTGCACACAAACATCTAGTGCAAACAGTGGAGCTTCCATAGAGGGAACCCCCTATACCTCAGAAGTTTTTTTTGTGAGATTCTAGTGAGTCCCAGGCTGTGGTAGGATGTTGGAGCAATATAAAGAAAGGGATTCACTGAACATATTACATATTCTCTTACTTCGGAGTGAGTTAGGGATATTGAAGCTCCACTGTAGGTGAATCTGAACGATGCTCAGACGTAGATACAGTTACGTTGCACTAAGTCGAGTGCCGGCGTTGGAAAGCTGTGATTAAGAGTCGCCGGCGACACCAGCAGACCACAATGCTGCAGGGATATTCCGCGGAGGGGGAGTAGCAGCCATGATAGATAATGATCGCTGGCAGAGTGACATCGATTGAATTACACTCGGAGCGGATCGGGAGCATTAGCTTTGGCATTAGAAGCCCCTCGGCGGATCGCCCAGATCGCTTCTCTCGCCCCGAGGAGTCGGCGCTTATTTATCGCCTGCAATCGACGTTGAAATTCATTTCGTTATCAGCGTTCCATCGACGCGCAACACATCTCGGGACTCGAGTCTCCATCCGAAACTGAACTTTATGTCATAATAGTATATATATAATATAATAGTGAAGAGTTCCGATCCTTCTTCCTGTGTTGCAGTTTCGCTTTGTGACCGACACTAACGGGTAATTGTTTGGCCCCATCAGCCGCTCCTGCAGGATTACTCGTTTTTGCGATCACAAATCCTGAAATTGCAGCCAAGAGCAGCGTACTCGCGGAACCAAGTGTTGAGTGATAAAGGACATTAAATTAAATGAAATATTAAGCAAAAACGATTGCTTAGGGAGGACTCAAAAGCCCTGGTTCATTTAGTTCTGAAAAGTATTGTATTTTATTGAGTACCAAAGTAAGTTTAAGGTGGAATACAAGTAACAAATATAAAATATAGAAAAATATAACTGAGCAAAGTTTAGGGGACAGCTTAAGCGAATTTAATTAAGACAATCATATTTACTTTAATTTTTAAACTTTAAATTTATAGAAGCCAATATGTTAGCAAATAGGAATCACTTTCCTCAAATTTAAAACATCCCTTCACTAGGCATTTAGTAATGCCCAACAGTAGCCTTCATTTAGTAATACCTGTATTTCACTGATAACAGAATTGAATGCCAAACTACTAAATATAGTTTAATCTGGAAAGGTTTACCCTGACGAGATTGAGATCTTTCTCGGAAGGAGAGAGCCACTTTATGCAATCAGTCATCAGAAATGAATGCGAGCTGATTAAGTATGTCTGAATATGAATATGTAAGTCTGGAGTAGCTCTCACATGTTATTTAATTCTCTAAGATCTTTATTTGATTTAAAATGTTTTAGCTCTGACATTTTGAATACAATTTAAGAAGTATACAAAATCCAAGGATTATATATATATATATATATTAAGGGAAGATAGGAGCCAAAGTGCACACCTTATAAACCATATTTAAATCGTTTTCGTTTGATTTTTCCCACCGTGAGCTCTCAGCTCATTATTGACTCAGCATTTGTTCTTTCGGGCAAGAAATTACTAGCCAACAAAGTTGGAACTGACTATGAATAAATTGGGTTCCTTTTCCGAGAATTTCGAGCAGATTACGGACTGTAGAGGTGCTGAGAGCTAAGCAAAGTCTACCTGGCTGCTCGGCATGGCAATGGGAGTTCACATCGGAAATAGTGTCCCGACACATGAAACGAAAGCGGGCTAATGCCCCCTGCTCTCTCTTGCCCCCCTCACGCACTCGTTGAGACAGAGACAAGTGTCAATACAAGGACATGGGGAGAGAGGACGTGGCGGAGGGAACACAAACATGTCGGGCAAACAACTTGTAACTTGTGTATCCGTGAGATACATTTACATTTCCCATAACAACTAGCGACGTTTATGCGAGCCTCGTTTGGCATTCAGCTGCTGATTCTGCCTGCCTGCCTGCCTGTCACATCCAAGGACCCACTTCTCCGCTCTCCACTTTCCCCACCTTGCCCACGACCCACTCGAGCTGTCGAAAAATGTTTGGACTAGAATGTGATTTGCTCATTAGAAAGAAAAAAACTTGCAAAAGTTACCATAGGGCTTCTATAGAAGACTGGCCAAAAATATACATTTTTTCATACTTTTCTGTGAACTTTTGTGGGTTTTCATGGGTGAATGGCTCGTGGAGGGCTGACAGTTCGAGTCCCAGGACTGGGACAACTCACAAATTCCATGTCTATTGGCAGCTCTTGGCCTGTCGCTGTCATGGCTATCACTCGGCTCCTTCGGCGTGCCAACGATTTTTATTGATTTTCTGGCCATGTCCCTCAGCATTCAGCATTCACTCGTATTCGTACTCGTACTCGTATTCACATGTGGAAAGATATGCTCACATAACGGTTAGCATTTGTTTATGACATTCATTTGATGATTGCTGATTTTTCAAATTGCCTCGTTTGGGGTCAATGAGGCAAATTGCATTTGCTGGCTGCCTTTCCCAACTCAGACAATAAAAAGTGAGTTAACGTGGCGTATGAGTGATGTGAATATTATTCGAATTTAGTATTAAGTCGTGAGGATATGCCAGAGATCGCAAGGGTTGGTAGACTGTATAGTAATTGGGGCTCCAAAAGCAGCTAAATATAGCTTATATATTATTTCTAAACCGAAAGAATTCACCATCTTTAATTTTCTTTAGGTTAAAATTAATATTTCATATCAATTTAAGGTCAATTTCCTTCTAAGCCAATATTCAAATCAATAATTAAAGCCGATTTCCTAAGGCTTGCCAAGCAAGGTTTTACAGTCAAGCATTTACTGGAAAAGCTGCTTAAAGTTTAAGTCGAGTTAGATGCCAGTGGACTTAGCTGGGAGTCATTATGCCAATTACTCGGAAGTGCGGTGGAAAATGCCATGAAATTTCAGTGGGGCAACAAAACTTTTACGAGTATATTGAATAAACCAGCTGGGAGCATTCCAGCTTAATCAGCTCTTCCCGCTGACTTCAAACATGCCAAAGTTGTTTACCAGTTTCTCTGGAAATGTAATATTCAAAATGGTTTCCGAGCAAACGGAATGTTCTCAAAGGACCTTCAGCCGCAAAAAATTAACAATAAATACCCCATTGTGCGGATGCTTTGCCTCGAAGATTCCGATTTCCGAGCCAATAAACACTTTGTAACATTTTCCATGTTTTTGATGCCTAAGTGAACATTATTCTGAAAATTAATGAAAAATTCATTGAATTCTCAAAGGCAGGCACGCAGCTCCTTACACTGGAAAATAACTAATCATCGGGGCTTTTTATTAACAAACTCAGGATATTTTTTAAGATTTCTTAGTTTATTATATACCCACAAATAGGACTTGTTTTGCTATTATTTTACTTGAAATAGATTCATTCTTAGAGGACAAATTATTCACTTACTTACTTAAACAATAACTCCTGTATAAAACTAAAGACTTAAGTTTTGGCTCAGCTAATAACATTTAAAACTTAAATTTAATACTACCTATAAAGTTTTTAATTCCTACGCGAAATTCCTTTGTAGTTAAAGTTCTCCGCTCGGAGGATTTACCTAAGCCGGAGTGATAAAATAAATCTGAGAGCATTTTCCTGGCTGTCGGGAAAACTGAGGCTTAACCGCTTTAGGATTTAAGTGGCCTGTCAATTAACGGCAAACTTTGAGGCCAAACAATGAATGCGCAAATGAGCAGGCAAAAGTCGCGTTGCGGGGGAGAAGTCGGGGAGTCCCCGTCTTGCATAGGCAAATAATGTTCGAAACGTGCAGGCCTCATTAGGCTCCCCCCTCTCATTACATTTTCCAGGAAAATCGACGGAGAATGTCCGGGGAAATGAGGGGAAATGGATGGAGTGGCTGCCTGGAGTGAACTACCGCGAAGAGGTTACGCAATGGCAGATTAACTCTCTTAGGGGCCGAAGGTCCTGGAGGAGTCGAGACAGTTCAAGAGCCAAGGAAATTTAAATAACCAACAGCAGAAATTAAAGGTTAAATTCATAAATAATAATATATGTACATCAGACAATAACGCCACAAATAGTAGTGCTGTTAATTTAAAATGAATTCAAAAGTATTCTACAGAAAATGTACCCAAAATTTATCTAAATTTAATGTAAAATAAAATGTATTTAAGTTCATTAATCATTGCCTTGGCAAAACCAATTTATTTATATATTTCCTTCGGGAACTGAAATAGTTACCAAATCATACATTAATCACTGCAAAAGTTGCTAAACAAATATATGTATTACCCTCACATTATTTAATTGTACTTATGTTTGGCGCGTGATGTCCCTAATTTATAAACAATTCATGCCAACGCTAACATACAATTTGCCAAAAAGCCACAGAAAAAAACAATGAAAGCGTGCCACAACAGAGGACTTGACGAAAATAAATATAAATATCTACAATTACGATTCTTTTGGCAGTCTGACAGAATCCTCTGCAGCAAACAGTTTCAATCAGAGATAATTTTGTGCTCGGGTTCGACGAGGTTTGCTTGTCAAGTCGGTAATTGAGATTACTATGTGTATTTCCGAGAAAACACATATTTATCCATCTATTTTGGGATTTTATTTGGCTTTCACAGAGCTTAAAGAACATGCATCCATGGATGGGATTTGGTAGCTAATCTGAGCCAAATTCAATTGGGGATTTGTTGGAGGGATAAACATAAGCAGATAGATAAATGAAATGGTTACCCAGAACATAATTAATTTAAGTACTTTAAATTGCTGAGGTAATTAGAGTGCCTTGCTTATTTCTTTGAACGCCACGTATAATTTAATAATTACTTTCTTGAAACTCAATTGCCCCGCCGCGTCTTGGCTCTTAGATAGACTTGGGGTGGCTTTATTAAAAATTCATTAAAAATGCTTAGCCGGATTGTCGACTAATGGCCCCCGTGTGCTGTATACTTCTGCCCTGTATTTTCCTGTATTTTCTCCGACATTTTCCTGCGTTTTCCACGCACATCACTTGGCCTGGGTTACTGGTAGTCGTGTGTGTGCGGATTTGATTGGCAGTTGGCCGGAGTCGTCCTTCTTGACTCACATCTTTTCCTGGCATTTTCTATAGCGAAAATTGTTAACCCAGTTTCGTGGTGTTGTCTGCTCTAGTCCTTTCCCGGCCTTCCGTGTGCTTCTCGAGAGCATTTCCACTGAAAACTTTAATGACGTCAATTACTCCTACTCCTTGGAGAAGTTGCACTGCACCAGTTTGACTTAGATATAGCTTTTTTAATTGCTGAGAATCGGTGCAGCAGTTGTGTTGCGGTACTTGTTTGGGTCTGAACATGGGATTAAGTTAAAGACACTAAAATGATAAAAATAAATGATTTGTATGTCAAACAGAATAGTGATGAGTTCAGCACGAAGTCTTCTCCATTTATTAACCTAGCTCGATGCTTGTGTATATTTTCAGTTGACAGCATCCGCCTGCTGTCCAGGGAAAGTGACGGAAAGTTCCACAGCTGTCACTTTCTCCTTAATGGAAGTCCTGGCTTAATTCCGGGCCGAGCATGGGTGCCTGGTACTAGGACTATATATAGGACCTGACACGGTGCTCCAGCTGTCATCAACATTATCAGCTTTGGAATCAGCAGCCAATTTCCCCAGTGAGAGTGGTGCAGTGGCATCTCCTCCGCTCTTCCTCTTCTACGCGGCTTCCGGCGTGCGTCATTGCGTGAAACTATTTCCGCCGTAACTCAGTGTGCGTGTGGCTGTCTCCGCTGGCTTCAAATGCAATTAAAAATGAATTTCTCTCGCCCACGCGCTCGCAGGGCTTTCTTATTCCTCCTGGCAACGAGAACCCCTTTGCCAGGAACTTTCTGCATTTGGCAGCCTCTCAATTCGCATTATATAAGCCGGCAATTATGTTCCTTATGGCCTGGCCCTCAACTTTGAACTTGCTTGTTTACATACGACTTACACACACATACACACATGTGTTATATATGTACTTTCGTGTACAAATATGTGGGGGAAATTCAGGAAAGGCTGAGCCCAAGTTTGTCCTTGTCCTTCATCTGAAGTCTGGCAGTTAGGTCTCCTGCATGCATAAATTGCATTTAATTTAAATTGCAGTCTTGCCTGTGTCCGGCTCATTGGTTATTTATTCCTTGCAGAAATGGGAATTTCATTTATATTGTCTAAGGCAGATTATGCACTTAATTATACCAAAGGTAAATTTAAAGGGTTTCACTTATGGCCTACTTTTATTACAGAAATATGTTTGCTAAAATGCTAGAGTTATTTGGTAATAAATAGGTCTTAAGTCTCTTAATTAATATGTTAACAAATTTGCTTTTGCTTTGCAAAACACTATTTACTATTTTAAACTTAAATAAACAATTACAATAATCAGAAGGCTTTTTAAGCTTAAACTCTTGAGTAAGTTTCCATATAAAATATATGTCCTTAATATAAACACCATAACTTCTTGTCCATAACATTCATTATTATTTCAACAAAGTTTATTCAAGCTAATTAATTTTTTCCTCGCCAGAAGCCTGCTTTAAAGTTTCATCCTGACGGAGGAGCTACTCTTAATAACCACCTGAAAAGTTCTTCCAGCCTCAGAAGATTTTAAACTTCAATCTCTGCCCCCGTAAAACCTTAACAAGCTGCATTTAATTATTGAATTAATTATTTCCATGTCGCTGCATCCATTGCAGCTCGGATACCCTTCAAATCACACAACTTTGTGCGAATTAAGCCAAGTTCACGGCCACTGTTGCCAGCTGACAATTGATTGACAACTTGGCCCAATGCTCGCCGCGAACAGGAGGTGGTGCGTGCGAGGGGGGACGGTGCCATCGCCCCCCGAACAGCTTTTACAAAAATAAAGTTAATTAAAAACTGCTCAGCAAGAGACGAGATGACAACGGCACAGGAGCTGCGCTGAGAGCACCTTGAAAATGCAAATGTAATTAAATAAACACGACACCCGGCGGGCGCCCATCAGCAGCGGCAAGGGATCAACCGCGACCGGGATTAGATGGACAAAGTCTGGGCGGGGGGCCACCGAATTGCCACGAATTCTGGCAGCTGCAAGCCGGGGAACTTATCAATTTTGGGTCTGGGTCCGGGGCGGACAGCGGGCGGTGCCGCCGGTTGAGGAAGATAAATTCGATGTCTCGCCGAGCAGGAACTCGGTCTAAGTGAGTGGGGAAAAAAGACGGCTAAGATAAATAGACAAAAACCCACAACCTTATCCGCTTACAAGTTCAACGAAGACAGCGTTGGGGTGGTCCTTATTGTGCAAGGACAGCTAGTTATATTATATGTTCCACTTGCTTTATATTTATTTAAGTCTCATCGCTCAATTTACTTGTTTGTTCTACTTGACAGATAATATTATTTAAGTGTCTAATATAATTTGTGTGGCAATAATTTGTAAACTGAGTTTGTCATCGTCAGTATTTTATATAAATAAAATATTTGTATTGTATCTTGGGAATTTCCTGAGTCATTTAATGATGTTGTAAATGGACCAGCCTAATTGGTTGGCATAAACCTCGAACAGTGGGACGTAACAAACATTTAGTTGTACTTAATTTGGCTTTTTTTAATATATATTATTTCAATATAATTAAAAACGTAATATTTATTAAACTTAATATGTTTAAAGTGGTTTCTTAAAGGCCTTTTAAGCCACATGTCATTGGCAAGACAAACGTGGAGTTTTAGGTAAAAACCTTAATCAAAGCGCATCAATATCAATATATTAAATATTAATTTAAACTTAAAGAAATTTATATGAAGAATATTAAGAAAAGGATCTTAAATTGGATGTTATTAATTAATTTTGTGTTTAAAGCCAGAATAATATATAAAGAGTATTAATGAATTGTATAACAAATTTTAGAATAATTTCCTTTGAATTGCCTTTAATCATCGGATTGCCACTGTATTAGCCACTGTATAAACAAAATTCGTTGGCCACAATCCTCGCCACCTTTGGGCCATGGTGAAGGGGGAGGATGTGGGCGGAGTGCATGCACTTTGCGGTTAAATTGACGGACATGTCGCTTTCGCGTCGACAAGTGCAATTGTTCAGGCGCGAAACGAACCGCAACCACTTCATTAGCAGTGTACCCCCGGCTCACCCAGCCTGCAATGGCAATCAAGGAGCTTGTTATCCTAGGGGCGTAATTCGACAGACAGTGGGGATCATAAGTAAAGATTTCAAGCCACAATTTACACAATCATATTTTGGCATGTATCTTATAGTTAAATCCTGGAGAAATCGTGTTCATGGCTGGAGACTTTAACTTTATGTAGGATGATGACTACACCCTCTTCAAATATCAATTGCTGGCTACGCCCCTGACCTGTGCTGCAGCTGCGAGCGTTGCCTCACATTGAGCGAAAAGCTTTGTGGGAAAGGCAGGAAAATTTGATTTGTCGCCCCGACGATGTTTGTAGTTGTCGCCATCCGTTATTTCTTTGCTCGGGCTCGGCTAAATGAGAGGCGGCATTTCTGTTGACACTGTTAATTAATGGTAGATTAACTTGTTCATTGTTTCGCTTACGCTGCGCCACTCGCCACTCGTCTTTCGCAATTCGCATACGCGGTGTTCGCCTGCTCACGTGAGAGCTCATAAATCACGCATACGCCCGGTTGAACGACCTCGCTGGCAATTAGTCGTGCGGCCAGCAAGGGCGTCCTGTCAATCCGTCAGTCAGCCATTCAGCTAGCCGCTCTTCCGGTTCCGCCAGCGAGCCGGATTGCGTGCCAAATGATGTGTCACCTCGCAATCAAATGGCGAAGTAGCAACTGAAGCCACCGCAGCCATGTATTCAAAGCCAAAACCCAATCACGGGAAGAAATGTCTAGCTAATCGGTACTAAGTTTGAGTTGAATATGAATTTGCTATACTTTCTTAAAGATTAACCATAGAAATAATATTTCTCAGATTTAATTGTATAAAGTATGAGGCTCTTGGGTATTTAAATAGTATATATTTTCTCTCAGTGCCAACATGAGCCATACAAAATGCCGCTGGCACTTGGCCAGCTAAGCGGGCTGAGCCCTCGCAGTCTCCCGAGTCCTGCGTCCTGTCAGCGGAGCCATCACTCGAACCTGGAGCCTGGCCCAATTCAATTAGATGCCAAATGCAATTAGCTAAATGGCTTCTCGATGTTGTGATAAGCACCCAATGCCACTGCCACCGTCGGCTGCTTTCATGGCCGGCGGGTCGAGGAAACGGACTGGGAATTGTTATTAAAAGTTTGTGCCACCGGCGGGGCAAAAGTTCAACATCAGGCAACGGGAAACTGCAAACTGTAAACTGTAAACTGCGAGCGGGTTTAGCCAACTTCTGACAAGGGTTTAGACTGCAAGCTGCCGCAGGCTGGACAAGGTTGCGCCTTAAATTCTCCTGAACTTGAGGTTAACTTTAAGTGGCCACATGGCATCTGCAAGTCACTTGAGTTTGATTTAAATATTAGGTTTTAAAGAGGTGGCCAAGAGAGAGAGAGAATTGCTTTAAAATTGCAGTTAAATTGCATTAATTATGCGCTTGGCTTATGGCGGAAATTAATTATTCCCTTGAGGACTGAGTGCTGAGGGAGTCAAACCTCTGGCCATTAATTAAACACGTATTTCCGGTATGCGGTCACTTGGAATAAAACGTAAAATAAATAAAAAGGCAGTTTCCATTTATCTCGGCTCTTCCCCGGTTTTTATTTACATTTTCCGTGTTTCTCCTTGCTGGGCAAACAGTTTATGATTGGGCGGCCATTTGTGCAAAATGCCGTCATTAAATAAGGCGCCTATTTGCTCATGTCCTCACGTAAGCACCGCCCACAGCAGCAGACAGAAGCCAATCTTTGTTATACGGGGCGTATGTGTAATATGCTTTTCATACTTTTGTAACTGACATTTTGGGCCCTCGGTGCTCCTTCTTCATCCATCAAGCTGTTTACACACGCACCAAATATGCTTGAAAGCATCTGTTTGTGTAAGCTTTAATATTTAATATATTTTCCTTTTTTCCCCTAAGCTGTAAAATTCATAGTTTGTTTACTCTGCTGCTTTTGTTCAAACTGCCGAGAGCAGGTCTATGATGGAGCGCTTTTCGCTTACTCTTGAAATGAGATTACACTGAGGTCATCAGGAAAAAGTGGTGTATTTATTAAAGAGATATTTTGGAATGTTATGAGATTTTATAGAGATTAGTTTCTATTCGATTCAAGACGAGAGTGGCAGCCTCTTTATTGTAAATATAATTTTCTCTGAGTTAAGAATTCGAATTTCTCTTCAGGTGTATCTATGCAAATCCTGCTTTAATAGCCGCCTCTACATATCCTCCCACCTGCCACTGCAACCACTTCTAGGATGATCAGTGAACTGCAATAATTCGATTTCGATGCGCAGCTCGGCAGCCAGAAATCTGGCTGGTTAACTGCCGAAGCCGTAGCAGTGGGTAGGCCCACAGGAGCGGGGCCATCCCGCCTGGGGGAAGCCATCTACCTGGGCGCCTGCAGCAACCTGCAGCTTAATTTGCGGCGCAATCTATGACGAGCAGCCCTGCGCCTTTGTTGATTGCAGCGAGGAGAGGCGGAAGGGGAAAAGAAAATGACGTGCCATGAAATTGATTGCAAAGTTTTCACCCAAACTCAGGCCCCGGAACAGACTGAAGAGCCCGGGCCTAGGACTCCGGACTCGGGACTCGGGACTCAGGTGGGCGTCGTCGTCAAAGGTCAAAGCAGAGCCGACCCTCCACCCTCCTCTCTCGAGTGGCAAGTTTATGTTTGCCGGCGCCGTCGATCGCATTTTAAATGAGTTTACGTTCAGAGGCCCCTGAAAGGCCCCTAAGCCCGCTTTAAAATTGCTCAGCTGCGAGGCTATGTGTACGTCAATTAAAGTGGTTTTATGACCAAGTTTATCCCAAGGAGGTGTTGCCTGATAAAGAAAACAGGTGGAAGTTGCTACCAGACCGGGCAGCCATCACCTTGAAGTGTGCATAATCAGAGCGTTGGTAAAATAACAAAAAGGTAGCTTTTCTCTTGGGTTTTCTTCTACTTTTTGTTTTTATATATATTTATATTTATTTAGCCTACACTGTTTTCTTAAATTTTTGTGTCCTGTGCCACAAACGCTATGATTTGTTTGACATTTCCTGTAGAGGCTTGACAGAAGGATCTGTTTGAAACTGGACCCTGGCAATTGGCGGCGCCCTGACGACGTCAAAGGATGTACAAATGGCTGCCAGGAAACGGGGCAAGAGCTGCCTCGCACAAAAGTGTCCCACAAAAAGTTTCAATTAGTTGAGTGCAGTGTTTAGAAATGGTGACGAGGGCCCGAAAGACATCCTTTTTTCGGGCGCATTTACAATGTTATGTCCGCATTATGTATTTCTTACAACTCGTCCTGCCTGCGGCACACTCCCGGCGGATATCCTGCGCAGCTATTCTGGACCACTATCAGCACGGCTGGGAGCATCAACAGCATCACACTCGTCCAGCGAGAAGGCATACACATCTCGGAATTAAACATTAAAGCCTTTGGAAATGGCTTTTAGCCTCGCTCAACAATTCCAATTGCCACCGGCGGAACGAAAGCTATTTCATTTTTCAGGCACTGAGAACAATAGTTCAGGGGAATGTTTAAAAACTAGTCAAGATCTCAGAGACAGCTGCCTTTCCCAGCGAGAGAGAGATTTGTTTTAAAGTCGCCCCATGATTGATTTGCTTAGTTTTAAAAGCCATAAAGTTGCCAGAGACTTTTCTGCCCGTGCAGCTTGTGTGACAAATGGGCCCCAGCCTCCCCCAGTCTTACATCCGTGGGCCATGTTACTTGATTAATTTCGGAGAGGGACAGAGGTCGCTTACCGATATTAACGATGCCATGGTTGGTTAGTTCCCAGCACGACTGCAGTCGCAATATGCTGAGGCTGTGGCTCTGCTTCGGCGAGAAGTAGCCCAGCGCCGCATCCGTGACGTGGTAAGCCTGTGGGGATCGGGAAATTGGGAGATTCAATTAGCTCGGGAACAGGGGGCGGATCCCGTATCCGCATCCGCATCCGCATCCGGACTTGCCTGCAGCGAGAACTCGTAGAGGGAGGGCAGCAGTTGGGCCACCGCCCCCACCGCCTCGTCGGCGATATTGATGCAGTCCGCCAGGGAGAGCGACACGATGCGGGGCGTCAGACACGCCCACAGCCCCGCCTCGGTCACCTCGTTGCAGCCAGCCAGCTCCAACTCAAACAGGCTCTGAAAATTAAGAAAAAAAACTATTACTTAAAAAAATAAATGCTAGAGAAGTTTTACTTAAATCAATGAGGCGCAGTCCCTTATTTATTATTTGCTTAATTTAGATTTAAATAGTTATAAGATGGGATTAATGAAAAACTTTCTTAATATATGTATGTGCTTTATCTTGAAGAATTAAGAATTGCTAGAGAAATTTTATTTAAAATAATGAAGCACAGTCCCTTATTTATTATTTGATTAATTTAGATTTAAATAGTTATAAGATGGGATTCATAAAAACTTTCTTAATATATGTATGTGCTTTACCTTGAAGAATTAAGAATTGCTAGATAAGTTTTACTTAAAACAATGAAGCACAGTCCCTTATTTATTATTTGATTAATTTAGATATAAATAGTTATAAGATGGAAGTATTAAAAAACTTTCTCTATATTTGTATGTGTCTTAAATATAACTTCTTAAAAATACTGAAATAATTCTGTGGCTAGTTTTCGAGTCTTTTATAATACCTCTTTGATATTTATTATTTACCTTTTCTATTTAAATATTTATTTATTTTTATGCCTCTCATCTTAAAAATTTAGAAACAGTTTAAGCTCAAAGATTTCTTGCTTCATGCTAACAAAATTCAGTAAACATTCTCATACATTTTCTTATTCAATTGAAATAAACAATTTATAGACATGCTTCCTTTGTCATAGGTTATGCTTGAATTCCATTTCTAAAACGTAAATATTTAAATAAATAAATATTTACTGTGCCTCAACTGGCACTTTCTATGAATTATTAAAGCGAAATACTTTATACGCTTTATACGTCGAGTCTAGTTTAAATTTTTATTTAAATCTAAAGTCCAAAATTGTATTTAAATAATGCTAAAATTCTCTATCTGTTTTGCATGGTAATGAACTTGATTTCTAGAAAATATCTGTATTGTTTTGTAAATTCTATATACATATAACTTGTGGCTAAATCTCAGCACATAGCGATTTTCTTAGTCTAATATTTTGCTATATTCATTTGAAGGTGTGACTGCTCTGTCGTCAAATCGTCAAATGTTTTTATGAGCTGCCGCCCGAAGAATTCAAAAATACTTTTGGACATTTCACAGCTTTCACAAATGTTGACATTTTGTTGAGAGAAGAAATATAAGCCAATCACAGCCGAGTGGAAAATGTGAAAACAAAAATACCCCTGCTTGAGTTGGAAGAGGAATTCTTTTACAGAAAATATATATAAATATATATGCAATGTTTATGTGGGTATTATTAATTCCAGGTAAATATTTTATGGAACTTTTGATAAAGAGGGTTTAAATGTTCACCTAACCGAAGAGCACTTTATAATAAACAGACTTTGCATTGTCTTTTGAGAGTACTAAGTTATGTTGAACCCCAATAAATTCGTATATAGTTGAATTAGAGTCTAGTTTATGCAATTAGGTTACTTCAGAACTGTGTCCCCAGATATATATATATAATTTGGTCTCTGTATTCATGGACACACTGCATACACTCCATATATCAAAGGCTGGACCACAAACAGAGCTCAGACAATTGCATTCCGAATCTATTGGCCGGACTGTGCGAGCAAATTGAATGGAAAACCGACCACGGAAGTCCAAACAAATTAATGCCAGTAAAACTGATGCCACCTGCAGGGATAAAAATCCAAAAAGCAGCGGGAATCGCACAAAATTAAATGAAATTGCAAAGGGGTTTACTGGGCAAAGTTTTCTGCTAGCTATTACTATTTTTCCATGCACTTTAAGTCCCTGCAACTCGGCAGACTCTGACCTTTTCAAGAGCAAAACATCTCGAGGAAGTCGAAGCGGGAAAAACACATCACATCGAGTGGCAGACTTTGTGTCGGCCCAAGGAGTGGACACGGTCGCCATTGTTGTTTGGTCCCTGGAGCCCTTTCCCGCTTCCCGTTCCCGTTTCCCTTTCCCGTCGCACCGGAAACAAAGCAGCAAAAGCGATAAACAGCAAATGCAGCCGGAAGCACGATATAAAAATGAAAATCGCAGGGATAAACACGAAATACATGGCAGGGCAAAAATAACCCACTCCCGCGTGCAGAACCATAATTATTTTTATGGTCGAGACACCAAACGGGAGCAGCAAAGGCAGCGGGAGATGCGAATTTAAGCCGGATCCTTAATGGCAATACCCAAGTAATAAATCAAAATTAAATCCTTAGACATAGAGCCCGGCTAAATATTGCTACTTGGCAGAAAAGAAGAAGGCTAAGACCTGTCTACACATATGTTTATGTTTTACAAATTATATTTACCCTAAATTTTACCTAAGTTTCATTTAGAGCCAGTTACTAAATGTAAAGTTAGATAATGAGTCTTTATGAAATTTTAAAGTGGGTTCAAAGGTTCAAGGTTCTTAAATTAGTTTTCCCTTAATATTCAAAGAGTGCTTTATTATTTAGAACTACTATTTATTTATTTAGTTTAAAGAACTTAAGGACCTTAAGCTTAGAGCCTAAGCAAGGCTTCTCTTACTCACAAGGATGCTAATAACCAAATAGCTCAATTCTGGCATAAATTAAAGGCCAAGTCCGAACTCATTAGAGAATTAAATGGTCTAATTACGAATGTGTTGAATATAAGAACGTGTACATGGCCAGTAATTGGATTCCGTACCTCGGTTAACTTTCCCAACAATCCGCAAGTCAGCCAGCCAGGGGCAAGAACAAGCCTTTGGCATGACTTCATTATGAATGTTAAATGCTCGGTTGTTGTTTGGATTTTCCCGCACCCCCACCCTGACTCTCTCCAGGCCATATGGTATTTTGTTTTTATGGACAATTGTGGAACTTTTCCCCTTGGCTGGCTCACACGTAGCCGGAGCCGAGGGAAACTTTTTTCGGTGCCATGTGTCAGGCAGGAGCCAAAATCGATAGGAAAAGTCAAACCACGCAATCGGGGGGCTCCACAATGAAATGCTAATGGAGGCACACACAAAACACAGGCAGGGATATGTAACTATTTAGCCGGAAAAAGTTTTCCCGTGTTTGCCCCTCGGCCTCTGAGGTTTTCCTTGAAGTATGGCTGTTTTTGTTAGGGAAACAACAGCTTAATATAGCGAAAACTAAGCAGTTTCTAGTTGTAAGTATAACTTCGAAATTAAATTTAACTAAATTTAAGTTGGAGAAGGTTAATAAATTACTTTTAAATAGCTGGCGGTGCGAGGTAAGTTGCATAGCATAATTTTATGGGTCAATGGGGTTGGGTTCAACGAGCTCCAGCACCACTTGAAGTAAGGGTTTCGCGGAAGTCAAGGGGTATTAAGTGCGGAGCAGCAATGCGGAAACCGAGGCGACTGCAGGACATTTCCCATTAAATATGTATGGGAATGCAGGAAAAGTCGCCGCATTTCCGTTGCAGTCAGCTTCGGTAACTAGCATTAATTTCTCGTGCATGTTGGGGCTTCCGGAGAGGGTGTCCTTTGTGGCATTCCGTGCGGGTAATCCACGTGCACTTGCCGCTCTGCAGAGACCCAGCCTGCCCAGTCCCCCAAGGTCGAGTTCCAAAGCCCACTGCGGTTGATCCTCACGCATCATTGCAGGCCGAAGGAGCAAACCCATGGCGAGCCCAGCTTGTCCCCAGTGTGTCATTGTTGTTGACATTGCCAGCGACAACAATTGGCAATCAAACCATTTGTTGGGGCTTCCTGAGCACACACACCCTGGCACACACACCCCGGCACACACACCCTGGCACACACACCCTGGCACACACACCCCGGCACACACACTCAGGCACACACACTCTGGAACTAGGCTCCTAAACATGACATGCATTCACAGTGGATTAATTCTGACATCAGCAGTCCTGAGTGACGTATGCATGCACACTAGGGTGGACCTGAAGACTTAATAAATCCTTTGAAAAACAAAACGTCAAGGAAAGTAAAAAATCCTCCTGAATTTACCTCTTAAACAAACCCAAACTTAAGCTTCAGTTACCCAATTTACAGATTATTGAAGTTCAATCTGATTCGCATCACTCATACGCAGTGTGGCCCTTTGCCTTTGGTGGACCTAAAGATCTAATAAATCTTTTGAAAAACAAAACGTCAGGCAAGGTAAAAAATTTACCTAAATTTACTTCTTAAACAAACGCAAAGTCAAGCTTAAATTACCTATTTTAGAGATTCCTGAAGAATCCATCTGATTCGCATCACTCATACGCAGTGTGGCCCTTTGCTTACAAAGATTAAAGGGAGTAACATGTCGTTCCCCTATAATTGTTTGACTTTCGGCTCAAACTAGTAAATATTCCGGCTAATTTACTGGAGTTTTTCCAGAAGTTTTCCCATAAAGATTCACCCTAACACCCAAATACAAGCACAAGCAGAAAATCAGAGAGGAAGGCCAGTCAACTCATTGAGTGTGTGACTGTCGGAGCTGACAGGACCGCAAACTCATATAGAAGGCTGCTCCACGAAGGACTTGGCCACAGCCAGTTCACCAACATTATCCACTTTACGGGCTCCGCTCGAGTGTGTGTGCCTGTGGCTGATGGAGGAGGAGATGTGCGAGTGTATGTGTGTGATTGGGCCATTTCCGGTGCCCCATGCTGGGCCCCTGGTGGATTAGGTTCCCAGATTGCCCGGGATTGGTCCATGAAATGAATGGATTAGTTCACCCAGGGCCCTCACCGCAGTTGGCCATCAATTAAGGTCCCCACTTGTTCGTTTCGACCAAATTCGATTGGGGTTGCTGGGGATTATTATTGGGGCAATCCAAGGGAGATACCGAAGATACTGGTAGGGCAATAATAATGAGAAGGTAAATGGGAAATCCAGGCATAACATAATGGGTTATTGCGGTAAAACGTTGGGAATATATGATTTCTGTCTTGATTTTAAGTCAGACAATCTGTATTTCTTATAAATTTAATTCCTAGAGCCTGAATACATACAGGGTCACCACACTTTCCCCCTTTCCATGCCAATAAATTTAAGAATTTCTCCGATAAACACAAACTAACTGCCCGGAACGCCGGTCCAACTCATGAAAGATTCACCTGGCGGTGCGTGAAAATTATGAATGCAGCGAGAGTGCCTTCCGTTGGCGCACATTTCGCTCAAATTAGCGCAACTAAATAATAGACCAAATTAAATGCTATTTATGACGGAGCTTTGATGTGATTTGCATCTGAAATTGATCGCATCAATTCATTATGCTCGCCCAGAGACGACTGACGAGTGGCGATGACACACTTTGCGGCTCTGACACGTTTCATTTCTCTGGCGCGCGGCACGAGTCCCGAAATAAAATGAAAATAGTTTCCGCTAACCAGCAGCGCCCAGATTTGTGTGCGAATTTATTTCGGTTCTGGGACGGGACTGACCACTGTCAACTTGTCGCTGGCCAAGACTGCTGGCCCGCCACCCACCCACAGCCGAGATTGTCTCTGTCCGAAAATAAAAGATACCAGCCCGAACCCCATCTCCGCCGGGGGTCCCAGAGGCAGACTGAAAGCCAAGTTGGATGCCGGGCCAAATGAAAGTCGTTTGCATGGATGAGGAGGCAGCTGGGCACCGAAACTGACGGAGTGCCCGAGCTGGGAGCAGCTGCTCTGGGCAGGACCTTGGGGCCAGATTTCCGGAATTTGCTGACTGCCCCCGGGCCAAGTTGTCTTGCATTTTAAACAAGCGACAGGCAATTATTCAAGGGCTCCTGTGGCCACAATGTATTTAAGGATGTTGTGCTGCGTTTTCTGGGAGATATTTCAAAGTCTTTAAGACAAGTTTTTACTGTACATTTCACCTTGCAGGGATTGGACATAAGTCAGGTCTAAACTCACCTGCAAGTGATCCAGGAGCGTCTCCAGTCCCCGATCGCTGATCGAGGAGCAGCGCAGGCTGAGCGAATGGACGTGTTTGGAGGCGAGCGGGAAGGAGTGGACCACATCCAGGGCGTCCTCATCCGAGGCGCCCACCAGGCCCAGGGCATGGAAGCCCCGCCGAATGAGCGAGTTGTACAGCTTGCCGCGATCGCAGCCCGGCATTTGGCGGAGCTCGCGGCACTGCAGCGTGGGCAGCAGTCCGCTCCAGTAGCGCGGACTGCGGTACAGTGTGTCCCGCCACTTGATGCACACCTGGGCGAGGATGCGGCGCTCGTAGGGCGAGAAGTACTGGAAGAAGCGGCTCAGAAAGCGGTCGTCCAGCATCAGCAGCTCGATGCTGTGGATGGGCGGCGGGTGGAGCTGATGCTGCATGATCAGCGGCGACTGGTTCACCGCCATGTTCCCGTACGGGTGGTGCAGGTGAGGATTGGGCAGCTGCTTCCTCAGCTGCAGCGGTGTACCGCCGCCGCCGCCAGCGGCCGCCTTCTGGGCCGCCACCATGCCCATGGTGCTGAAGGTGGGCGATCCCGGTCCGACTCCGCCTCCCGGTATGGTTATGTTCATCTGCTTGGCAATGGACTTCACTGTGGGCGTGGGCGGGGCTCCCAGGGGCATGCCTGTGGGCGGGGCTGGACCCACCATCACGTGGTGGTTGGAGTTGATCAGCGTGGAGGCCTGCAGCTGGAGATGCTGCTGCTGGGACTGCTGCAGCTGCAGTTGCTGTTGCTGCTGCTGCTGCTGCTGCTGTTGCTGCTGTTGCTGCTGCAGGAGGTGGTGCGTGGCATTGGACACCTGCGGCTGGCCACTGGGAATGGCAATGCCTCCGGGACTGGGGCTACTGCCCCTGGAGGGCTTGTCGGGCGTCTGGGGAGGATTAGCATTGCTGGCAGGCGAAGCAGAGGCCGAGGCCGCCGG
This sequence comes from Drosophila pectinifera, assembly GCA_008042775.1. Lineage (NCBI taxonomy): Eukaryota > Metazoa > Arthropoda > Insecta > Diptera > Drosophilidae > Drosophila > Drosophila pectinifera. The sequence goes on along the minus strand of VNKC01001389.1, from coordinate 101,099 downwards.
CGAGGAGGAGTTGCTATTGGCGCCATTCGATCCCGAGCCGGAGTTTGAGTTGGAGTTGCCTCCGCCGCACAGAGCGTTCGTCACCCGCTCCATTACCGACGTCTTGCCACTGGACGCCGGCGGAGTGGGCGTGGTCCCCGGTGCGGTGGCCGTGTCCCCGGCTGCACCACCTCCGGAGCCACTGTGGTGGTGCTTCGAGCGCAGCCCCAACCCGTTGATTCGCTTCGACAGTTCGGCGGAGGCTCGCTCGACCACGCCCTGCGCCGAGATCGATGACATCGTGTGCTGGAACAGATTCACCTTGCCTCCCGTGGAAAAGCCCTTCGGAAAAGTGGTGGAGCCCTCGTCCTCCTCTCTCCTCCTTCGTGAATCCCTGTGTGTTTCTGCTCGAGCTTCAGTTGTCCTTTACATCCCGTTCGCACTCTGCATTGCTGACCCCTTTCACCGGCAATTAGCGAGGTCCACACCTGAAAGGAGGCGAGGTAAGGCGATACAAAGTGTTAATGGGGGTGGCTTTGCTTGAGGGTTGAATGACTAATGGGTTATACATGGCCACCGCATGTGCTTATAGACATACTTATAAAGAATTACGACAGATGTGGGGGAATATTACATACTATGATGTGATCGAGTATATAATACAAAGGTAATAGAAATTGCTTTCCAATTTGTATAAATATTATCAATAATTATCATTCCCTTTTCAGGGTTAAACCCATTTACCAATTGATCTATTTTATCAATGACTGCCCAGAGTATTGCCTCATGTCGAACAGCGTCGGCACTTTCACGACGTGACCAGGTTAAAAGAAAGAAGGCCAAAAGCGGACAGATTTATGGCCCTCTTCAGCGGTGTTGGCGTGCAGGCCGTAACCTCCGACCCCGATTCCTCGGCGGAGACTTGTTGTGGCTGCTAAAGTTGGCTTGGCCGATAAGCAAACAATGTTACCCCGCCACCGGGACCCACCCAACTGCAGCCGAACTAAGCCAAGGTAAGGCGCCACCCGGTGCATTGCCTTTGAGCCGCGACCCGCGGATTGGGTCCGGAAGTGCTAAGTCCCACTAAAGTTGGGCGGAGCCATTCATGGGTCCTTGGGACTGTCAAAGATTGGCAATAGGATTACGTCCAACACCACTAACAGCGTTTTGGATTTAATGGGGCTTTTACCTTGTGGGGCTCTGAGATTGGCAGAATAATTCGATCGTAATTAATGGTAAAAACTATGAAGTTATATCCTTCAAAAGCAAATGATTCAGTGAATATTATTTCTCTTTTCCCATAAATATCTTCCCCTTGATAAAGGTAATGATCCAAATTAGATTAATCGATTTCAAAGGCTTAATAAATACTTAAATGCTCAATTAACCGAGGCGAACTCAAAGCCTGGCACATTATCCTCGCCATTCCGTTTCAGTATCGGTTGTCGAGGGGTTACTCTGCCTTTTTGAGTCGAGTATAGAATTTAATTGCCATAAATGCGCGGACTCGCCTGAGCTCAGCTCCGAGGGAAGGCCTTGGAACACCAAGGTAAGCGCTTATCTTCGGTCCGCCTGGCTGCATCGGCAGCAGCACCAGCATCCTGCAGCCTGCGTTATCCTTGCCGCCGAGTGAGCAAGCTGAGTGGCCCGCCCCAATCTTCGCAATCGTCGCTGTCTTTCCGTTTGGACCTGGCCCAAACAAAGGCCAGCCCAGGAGGCGTGGCAGAGACATTGACTGAGCTTTGTCTGTCACTTCCGCTCCGCTTGCGGAATGTTCCGCCAGCACCCTATCCTCACGAGGGAGGTTCTGACTAGAGTTGGAAGGGATTATATGTTGATTTACATAGTTTTTGCAGCTCTAATTCCTAATATAGAAATTTAATGAATAGATTGAACTGTTTATTTTGTTTGGCAACCTTTTTAAAGTTTAAAAAACAAGTTAAAAATAGGGATTTGTGTGTTATTTAAGGTGACCTTAGAGTATCAGGCAGTCGTCTTGGCCAGGAGCCTCTCTATCAATGTGACTGCTTTTATTGTTGAGATTTGATTGTGCGACAAATGCAAATACAAATTTTCGTGCCCGTCGCAGCCAAAAGTTGGCATTATCCAAGCTGCCGACGTCTCGGCCCTTTCCGTCTTTCCGTCTGTTACAAGTTACACAATCCTCCTTGACTTTGCCAAAAGAGCCAGCTGAGGAGGCTGGCGCGGGCGAGGGCGAGGGCTGCGGCGGAAGGACTCATCCTGGAGGATACTCAATTGGGTTACTTGGAGTGGAAGCGAGTGTCTCGACGCTTGGGTGAAAATTGGCTTGATAATTTTACAAATCACTGTTGTATGTGACCTCCCCGCCTGCACATTTTGTTATATCACATGGTTAATTTAAGCCGATTTTTAAAGAGATTGATATAAAATAAAGGAAATATTTATACCAAACTTGTGTTTATTCATTTAACTTTGAAGTGAATCGCATGCCAGGTTTGAAAAGCCTTAAAACCTCTTTGGGCCAACAAAGCTTATTTTTTGGTTTCATTTAAAACTCATTTAGTTAGTGGGTAACTTGTTAAAATTTATAGAGCTTTCAAGAGCAGCTTGCGAGCGAGTGCTCTGCCCTAAAATGTTTAATTATAGTCTCAGTAATTTGATTAATACCCCGGAAAGTGCATTTCCCCGCCCAAAGCCCCGCCCTTTGGCCACTGCCTTTGACATGCAACTAAAATTTGGAGAAACTTTTGCTCTGTTTTTGCAAGCGAACAGCATATTGCAGGACTCAAATACACAGTAGAGAATTATTAATTCAAAGTATACTCCACTTGTGTATATATAATAATAATAAATAAATAATATAACTATATATAATAATATAACTATATATAATAACTTATTCTTTATATTTAAATTCATCATTTAAATTATCTATTGTTATGAAAACTTCTCCTTGGATCTTTAGACTAAGGCGTGAGATATAGCTTTACAATAGAATTTGTTTCAGTTGTCGGTAAAAATTAAATATTTTTTAATTAGGTAAAATTTAATTAAATTTATTTCATCGGATATTCACCAGAAATGCATTCATTAAAGTTATAAGAATTTGTTTTATATTTTTTAAGTAGGCTCTTTAAGAAAAATAAGCTTTTCTTCCCGTGTTTTTTCCGGTGCTCCTGTATATTTGTGTCCTTTTAACGAGGGTGTGTGTGTGTAGGTGCGGGTGTCTGTGTGTGCCTGCTAGTGTACTTCATATTTGTGGGCCCTGCGCCTCGCGCGCATTTTCCGCAGCTTGGCTCCGAGTCTATTTTTGGAGTTGGTTTGAGTTCGAGTTGGAGAGTTGCTGCTCGCGTTCGCGTGCTTATTGGATTTTGCAGCCCCTGCCCGCCGCCCTGTGCCAGGGCCCTGCTCCACATTCCACTCCACTCCGGATCCAGGTCCAAGTCCGGGTCCGGGTCCCAACCTGCGTGCTGCCAGGGTAGCCAGCAGTATCGATTTTCGTCCCGTTGTTTTCACTCGACTCTCCGCTCTCCGCTCTCCACTCTCCCTGCTCCGGGCTCAAAACAAAACAAAGTGCGGAGACGTAACGGAAAATAGTAACCCTCCCGGATAGCGAATGTCAATATTTCCCCCCGCTTCCCGCTCAAGTTCAGTGTTGTCTGCCGCCCGCCTCCTGGCTCCTTTGTGCCCCATCAGCTGGGAGCGAAAATGTGTAACGCCGAGGCGAACGGGCCAAGAATGGAGCGAACAAAACACGGGGATTGCGAAAAATGTTGCACGTACGACTGCAGGAGGGGCGGAGGTTAAGGTCCTCTAGGATAATTATCGAAGCGTTGAGGAACCCAGGACCCCTGGGAATCAGCCAGTGAGCAACAATTAAATAATTACCAAAGTGTTTTCCTTCATAATAGCGCATTATACCAGGACTACGATGTAGTCAACATGATAATCATCCATATAAGTAGCAGGATTTTCTGTCTGTTTAGTTTGTTTAACCAAAACTCTTATCAATAAATTCCATTTAATATTTACTATATGAAATATATCTTTGAGGGACTTATATTTATTTACAACTCAATATTTAAATAGCAGGAACTACTTTGATTACTGACTCGCCTACACTTATCAAAAAATCTCATATAATATTAAAGAGAAGCATGCTTTTTGTAACACCTCTTTGCTCTATAAACCGTCTATATTTCCCTAGTCTAAGCCTAATAAATCAGCATTTGAAGATCTCCATAAAACAACCTGCTTATTAGGCATTTTCCTATGGTAATAGGATGGTAAGCACATCCCAACTGTCCCATATTGCAGATTTATTATTCAGGATGCATCGGAAAAGTGCTCGTTCGAACAGAATCTCCTGGCTAAGGATATCTCAAGTCCGAACCAAGTCACGATTCGAATCCCCGCAGCCTGTATCCTTGCCGTACGTCAACGTTCGTTTCTGGGTCACTATGCAACTTTGACCTGATTTGTGGAGTAGGCCGACATTATGTACATATATGCACGCAGTACATGGTACATATGCAGCCGCGTTAATAAAAATGAGTGCCGAAGGATTATGCAAAGTAAGGAAAACGAAAAGGCCTTAAAGAATCCGCCAATCAATGGACTCCATCTGGCTCTCGTGGGGAGACGCGCCAGGATGTCTAAGACCATTATTGTGATTATGGCGATGTCGCATGACATCACAGACGCGGGGTGGTGTGTGGACACCACCTCCTCCCACTCCTGCTCCTGCTCCTGCTGCTGCTGCTGCTCCTGCACCCCCTGGGGGCGGTTAGCGACCGGCTCTCTATTTCCTCGGGGGTGGGCGATACGATTTCCCTGACAGAGGGTGAAGCTGGCCAGCAACAACTCACGTGCAGCCACAACAATTGCCATAACCGAGGCAAATTCTTAAATTTACTTAAATTAAAATAAGTCTGTAGACTTTCGCGTTGAGAAACCAACCTCTTTCTGGCCTCTTTCTTTTTATATAATGCTTGAACTCGGCGTCTCACACAATAAAAATCAATTTGGCAAAAGTTGCGGCGCCGCGTTTCCCAATTTCTCTTTGTGTTTAGCGTGGCTTGCCTCAGTTCCCCGTATTCGCTGGGTGTAAAGCCAAAATGCACGGGAAAACACACATAAAACACACACCGAACGGAAAACACACGCGAACGGAAAAACGAAAGGCCGCCGGAAAGAAAAATCCCCTCGTCCCGCAGGCAGAGGCGAAGGAAAACTGCAGTGAAAACGTTGAAAACAAAAAACTGTTTGCACGCTTTTGTCGCCTGTAATTGTTGTGTTGGCCGCCGTGGAAAATCGTCGAGCGGAAAAGCGTGGAAAACGAGCGTTAGCGCGCACGACTCAAAATCCAAACTGCAGGCGGATGCCACCAGCGAAAGTGGGAAAGCCTGTTTCTGTTTTCCCCCGAAAATTACACAGAGAGAGTGAGAGAGAGAGCCTGCGCACTGCTCCGCCTGCTCTTCCTTTTCCTACGCAAAAAAGCTCTCCCATGGACGTGGCTCTGGGGGGGTTGATGGCTCGCTTCTCTCGCAGATTCTGCGCCCTGCTCTCCGCTGCAAAGTAAACAAGCTCAGGTGAAACACTTGCTGGGGGCGCCCACTCTCCTCCCCCCGAGGAGTTGGGCTTTTCCGCGGAATCCGCGGAGCCGCTAAAGTCGATCGCCGTGGGCGTTCACGTGCAGCAGTCAGCACTGCATTAATTAACATAGTGGGAAGTACTACTGACATATAATACATTATATAATATGTTTAGTAAAAGAAAAGAAATAAAAATACATTGCAGATATGGTAAATGTCAAAATATGCCTTCGCTATTAACATTATAATGCCCAAAATTATCAAAAGTAATGCCATATAAGACTTTATTTGTATATGCATCCATGTCTCCTTCAGTAACATGTATTTACCGATTTTGTATGCATTTCATTTCCATATTTGCACTCAGCGGCTTTATTGAGGGTTTGGCTCTTGAGCCCAGTTTGCCTTGAAGTGCTTTTGGCCGCACAAAAAAAGTTAAAATAATCCAACAAGTCGCTCTCTCGTTGCCGCCGTCGCCGCCGTCTTTGTTTATCCCGGAGAGTGCTTAATATTTCATGCCCCGCTGTCTACAATCCTCTATTTTTTAACGCGAACTTCGCCTTACGTTCGAGTGCATTCCGGTGTAATCCCCCAGAACGAGGCTCGCCCACACAGGAGCACAAACAAAGCAGCCGCGGCCGCCGCCGCCGGGGGGTGGTCTGTCCCGAGGTCATGGGTCGGGGGGCGTTGCGGTGGTGTGACGGCCGTAGACAGGACCTCCTGCGTGCTTATTTGGCTGGCAGCACCACACACTGCTGTTGTCCTCGCTGAATGTCAGGGGCTTAATTGGGCACACAATCCGGAGTCCGAAACATGCGAGAATCAGCTGCGTTATATCTGAAAATGAATATTTAACAGCCACATGGAAATAAAATATATAGAACACCGAAGAGGAATGCGACTGGAATGGTTTCCTGGTCACGAAATGAGTACATTTTATTAAATATGGTTAATAATATAATGAAGAAAATGAAAATATATTCTGTACACGAAATATTTAATTTTTGTGTACAAATAGTACACAAAACCAGTCCTACAAACCATTTTTCCAATTAATAAATACAAAAAAATAAATCTCAAAACCATTTTAAATTTCGATATATAGACCGCGTTATCGGTTTAACGCTATCGATAATGCCGTCGATAGCTTGCCATTCGCCGTTGCCACCACTAACACCAACATAAACACATTCGCGGTGGCGGCGGAAATTCTTATTTTTACTTAAGGAAAAATAGGGGAAATACACCGAATAGAGGAATCTGCAGAGTGCCCGACGACCCATGAAGATCCACGGACCCGCCGCCAACTGTAGATAACCGAAAAGAGCGCTTCCGATTCGGAGACGTCGTGAGTCGCGTGGCCTATGCCGCTTTAGTGAGCAGATAATTCTGAATGTCCTGATCTTCCAGATATATAACCGCGATGTCATCGACATCGGCGGCTGCCTCCAATGCCGCTGCGCCCGCCAAAACGGAGGTGCGCTACGTCACCGAAGTGCCCAGCAGCTTGAAGCAACTGGCCCGCCTCGTGGTCCGTGGCTTCTACTCCCTGGAGGATGCCCTCATCATCGACATGCTGGTGCGGAATCCCTGCATGAAGGAGGACGACATAGGCGAACTGCTGCGTTTTGAGAAGAAGCAACTGAGGGCCAGAATCACCACTCTGCGCACCGACAAGTTCATCCAGATCCGCCTCAAAATGGAAACTGGGCCGGATGGCAAGGCCCAGAAGGTGAACTACTACTTCATCAACTATAAGACCTTCGTCAACGTGGTGAAGTACAAGCTGGATCTGATGCGCAAACGCATGGAGACGGAGGAACGGGATGCCACCAGTCGCGCCAGCTTCAAGTGTTCCATGTGCTCGAAGACGTTCACGGACCTCGAGGCCGACCAGCTGTTCGACATGGCCACGCAAGAGTTCCGCTGCACGTACTGCGGCTGCTCAGTGGAGGAGGACAGCGCAGCCATGCCCAAGAAGGACTCTCGCCTGCTGCTAGCCCACTTCAACGAGCAGCTACAGCCGCTCTACGATCTTCTGCGGGAAGTGGAGGGCATCAAGCTGGCGCCGGAGGTGCTCGAGCCAGAGCCCGTGGACATAGACACCATTCGAGGACTGAACAAACCCAATGCCATGCGACCGGACGGCATGGCTTGGTCAGGCGAGGCGACCCGTAACCAAGGATTCGCCGTGGAGGAAACCCGCGTGGACGTCACCATCGGCGGCGACGACACATCCGACTCTGTGGTGGAGCGCAAGTCGCGGCCGATCTGGATGACGGAGAGCACTGTGATAACCGACACGGATACGGCCGATGGCTCGGCAGATGCGGGGACTGGAGCAAGCGGGTCCGGACATCGAAACCGGAAGGAGAACGAGGATATCATGTCCGTGCTGCTGCAGCACGAGAAGCAACCGGGCCAGAAAGAGCCGCATATGAAGGGAATGCGTGTGGGCTCCTCCAACGCCAACTCGAGTGATTCCAGTGACGACGAGAAGGATATCGACAATGCCAAGATTCGTAAGATTGTTGTCTATTCTACGTGTGTGTTATTAGTTAAACGTGTTTCTCTAATTAATTTGCAGCTGATGTCGACTTTGACAACTATATTAACTCGGACTCCGGGGAGGAGGATGACGATGTGCCCACTGTGCTGGTGGGAGGGCGACCGCACCCGCTTGACCAGCTCGACGACAAGCTGATAGCGCAGATGACGCCCCAGGAAAAGGAGAACTACATACATGTCTACCAGCAGCACTATAGCCACATCTACGATTGAGGGCCACATCCTGCAATTAACCTCATCCCCTCCAAGCGCTCCCCTCGTTCTGCCACCTCCGCCTAACGCATAGAGTCATTGTAATTATAAGTGAAAAGTTGTACAAAAGAAATGCGTATACAAGAACGTGCATAATCAAATAGTTTTCCCCTTAAAGAGTGTATAATGATACAAAAATAACCAACAGAGAATCAGTTTTTCATTTTCAAGCAATAAGCCAAAGCTCGTGAGTTCGGCGTGCGATGTGGTGCCATCTCTAGGTCGTTAATCTGCCATCTCTAAGGCGGTGCAATCAGCTGTCTTTGCAATTTAGGTTTATTTTTAAGCTTATTTTCTAGTGTGCTAATAAAACCGACCGGCCGGGCGCCTGGTCATGTTCGTCGGTGGGCGTATCCAGTTAACAATAATAATTGGTGTGCCGCAGATAAGCGGAATACGTAAACAAACGGCGGGGCAAACGCAAACAAACATGACACTCGAGCGCGACTCCAATCAGTCGTGTTTTGGATGCTCGTCTAGCCGGAGCCGTCGATTCGTGCGGATTGTGCGTGGTGTTTGCTGATTATTAATTCAAAAAATGCGTCAAATTGCAAACTCTGTATAAAAAGTTGCTGTGCTCTGCCAGAACTTTGATAGCAGTGCTAAAAAAGGCCCTGATGCAGCGAATTCCAATTGGGAGAGAAACGTGATCGCGACATACACACACTCGCGTGCTGGCTGTGTATTAGTGAGTGGAAACACATGCTTAATGCTTGCCTTCGCATTTTTTCTGAATGAACTGGAAAGAAGCTCCTAAGTTGGGAGCCACTGCGATACAACGCCATTAGTATTGATCTTCGCGTCACAGGTCAGCGTAATTACGACAAAATGAAGGCCACCATCGATAAGGAGCTGTTGCCGATGAAGGCGCACTACTTTCTCTTCAATGCCGGTAAGCCACCCACGACCTGACCCAAAAGCAGCGCCCAAAGCCATTAATCTAAGTACCAAGCATCGCTTACATCAGCCGATAAGGTCGCTTTTTCAGGTCTTTAGACGCACGCACGTGCTGGGGGCTAAGCACCAGGTGCTTCCTCCCCCACTCCGCCATTTTCCGCTGCAAATTGCGGTTTTCAGATATGGAACTACGGATTTCGTCACATTAAATTCCGTCAAAAAGTTCAGATTAGAACTTAACTCGACGAATAGAGCGATAGCGCACAAGTCCAATAAGCACTAGCGATAGGCTAATGCAAGCTGTTCTGGGTCACGATTCCCATCGAATGATGCGGCATTTTCCTCATTCTAATTGGAATTACATTAAATCGATTGAGTTTACAATCGTGTCATCGGATTATAATTAAATTCACTCGAAAATAAACACTCAAAGTGGTTATCAGGGAATATGTTTACTCACATATTCAAAGAAATGAATAATAAGAGTACAAAACTAAATAAGTAACCTAATGTGGTATCCCAGTCTCTGACTTATTTACAGAAAGAATTAATCACCACTTAATTTCCGCATAAATTGCTTTGAGTAATGATATCCATCGAGTCAAAGGTCTTTTTCTGTAGAATCACATTAATTAATTGAGGCCTTTGTCTTTGTCGAATACTGAAGAAAGGAAATGTCAGACGTCTGATTAATTGAAAGAAGAACTCCAAATGATTGCATGGAAACAAAATTATAAAATTTCCAATCTTATATCAATTGCCAGTCATCAAACCAATAAAATATTCGGGTGGAAAAATTCTTATGACTGATAAAGTGTGATAATAATACTCACAATATTTTGGTCTTAAAAAATCTGTTGATCAATGCCTAATTTGGGCCAGTTCTAATGCATATCTTGACGTTATTCGTGAGCTAGATGTCCCATTTTATTTTAGGAACTAGCTTGCTTTTAATGTGAAGATAACATTGCCATCAAGGTAGTTATTCTTGAAGATGCAAACACAGACGGGCTGATAAGGTTTGTCCCATGCTATTTGCTCACAGAACTAGGTACATGACTTCACCTTCTTGTATGTGTCAAGTAATGGCCAAAGGTAAAGCAAGGTGATATAGTGACAGTCCCAGGGGCCGAGTGACCTGCCACTCCTCACACTCCACTCCGAAACTCATCAAAAGCTTAGACGTGCCGACATCCGAACCACTTTCAGCAATTAAACTAGCTTTTACTTTATAATTTAACTTTCAATTCATGTTTAAAGCTTCAGAGTCGGGACTGTCTAATTCCACTTGCTTGCTTTGGACTTTGCTTATCGGGGCAGCGTGGAAGCAACACCCATTCCTAGGCTAATCTTCCTATGACCATATGCATATCTCCACCCACTCAGTCATCACTCACCACGCACTTATCAGCTCCAACGCATCTCCCAGCAGATAATCACTGTGTTTTTCGCTTTGTTTTACTATCTAGGCACCGCTCCCGTGGTCCCCTTCATGCCCACCCTCGCCGGCCAGCTGGGATACTCCCCCGCGGTAGTGGGCACCATGTACATGATACTGCCCATTATTGGAATGCTGGCGAAGCCCCTCTTTGGCTACATTGCAGACCGGTAGGTCATTTAATACATATATGAAACCTCATCACTTATTATTCTCTCCACAATACTCATTTTATAAATGAACTTCTGACCTCGAACTCTTAAACCCCATCTATGGAGCAATTATTTTAAGCAGTACAGAAATATGCCATTTATTTGTTATATACAACATAACTTATAAGATTAAACAAAACACCGTGTAGTACATTAGTATAATATAGTAACTGTCTTTCATTAAATATTTAATAAAGATAAGACTTCATTATCAAAGAAACAACTTAAAACTTTACTCAATAGCACTATCATTATGGTAAATAGTAGATTAGTTATTAAGAACTTGACTTGAATAGTGTACTTGAGATTTATTTGAGGAATAGACGGGCTAGTTTTCATACTTAAAATATTAATAATTTTAAATAGTATAACATCTTGTTCATATCAGCAAGATAGTTTATAAATATAATATGAAACAATAATTAAATAATCTAAAAAAACATATATATACATTTTATTTCTAATTATTTCAAATATTTTATTGTTAACTAATCGGTATTTTAACGGCGAATCGGAAAATATACGGAACTTAGCTATCATTTAATTATTGGCCAAATTATGCTCCCCAGAAGACCTCAAATATACGCATTTTTGAATCGGCTATTTAATACCCTACATTTTTGGACAAGTCAGACCTAAAAATATCCATAATTAAGCCAAAACAGCCTTAATTTCAATTCGGAAAGCAGTTCTATGTTAGTTTTTATTTGGGTAATTAATCTGCATATTTAGTTTGAATATTTAGAAAATTTAGTTTTTAGCCAATTTTTGACAATTTTAAATTTAACCCCTTACAAAATTTTGAAAAATTGGCAAAATTTTTTTTCCTTATTTTGTTAGGTATTTTATTGTTAAATAATTGGAATTTTAACGGCGAATCGGAAAATATGCGACATTTAGCTATCATTTAATTATTGCCCAAATTATGCTCTCCAGAAGACCTCAAGTATGCGGATATTTGGGTCCTTAAATTGGCATTTTTATATCCTAATTTTTGGACAAATCAAACTTAAGAATATCCATAACTTGGCCAAAACAGCCTTAAAAACAGCGGATCGGAATATATATGGCATTTGGCTGTCATCCCATTTTTGGCCAAATTATGCTCTTCAGAAGACCTCAAAAGTACCCATTTTTTAATCGACAATTTAATACCCCAATTTTTGGGACAAGACAAACACAAAAATAACCATAATTAAACCAAAACAGCCTTAATTTCAATTCGGAAAGCAGTTCTATGTTAGTTTTTATTTGGGTAATTAATCTGCATATTTAGTTTGAATATTTAGAAAATTTAGTTTTTAGCCAATTTTTGACAATTTTAATGATGTAACCCCTTACAAAATTTTGAAAAATTGGCCAAATTTTTTTTCCTCATATTGTTAGGTATTTTTTTGTTTAATAATTGTAATTTTAACGGCGAATCGGAAAATATGCGACATTTGGCTGTCATTCCATTTTTGGCCAAATTATGCTCTCCAGAAGACCTCAAGTATGCGGATTTTTGGGTCCCTAAATTGGCATTTTTTTATACATATAAAAAACATATTACTGTAAACAAATAACTCCATTTTAAGTTAAGTTTAGCTCCCAGAAATCATAATAACTAATTTATTTAATCACCTGTAGGTACCATCACCATAGATCCCTCTTCCTAGGCGGTCAGGTGCTCACAGGCATTGCCTTCTTCATGATCATGTTCGTGCCGGGCATGGAGAAGCCGCTGCCCAAGGTGGAGTTCCACTGTCATGAAGGCGTATCTAATGTTCGATTCTGCTCCCAGTACGGAGAGTGTGTAGAGAAGAATCTGGAGAGCTTTTACGGGAATCAATCGCTGGGATGCGAACTCCAGTGCGAGGCCCAGCCCTTCCTGTGGGACATTGTGTGCCAGGATTGGCTGCAAAACAAAACCGAAAACTGTGCCGCGAATCGCACAAACGCCCAGTTGGACTTTAGGACTAGCATCAATATGAAGGACATCGTGGACGAGGGCGGCTGTATGTTCTTTATGGTGCCCCATGACCATGGCCAGGTCGCGGGACAGAATGTCACATTTATTTGTCCAAAGGAAAAGGACTACTTTAAGACCAACTGTACCATGGACTGCAAGGAGGATTATCTCAAGGAGCAGCTGGCGGAGAGTCCGGTGATTAACACGCGGAGTGCCATGGCCATGCCGCAGTTCTGGTTCTTCTTCGGCCTGCTCATCTTCAGCTGGATCGGCATGGCGGTGGTGGTCAGCATAGGAGATGCTATTTGCTTTGGAATCCTCGGCGAGCGCCATCATCTGTATGGCAAGCAGCGTCTGTGTGGATCCCTTGGTTGGGGTATCTTTGCCTTGTTGGCCGGTGTCCTCGTCGACAACATGTCCAAAGGTGAGGTGAACAAGAACTACACGGCGGTATTTTGGATGGCCCTGATCATAATGGGATTCGATGTGTTCGCCTCCTCTAAGTTAAGGGTAAGTACTTCTTGTCTGTAATCAAGCTTGATTTATATCGTATGATTTCTATACAGCACGTCCAGACACATTTGTCATCCAACATCTTAAAGGATGTGGGCCAGATGTTCCTCTCACTACGCTGCGTTATCTTCTTCCTGTGGTGCGTGGCCATCGGCCTGGGAACAGCGCTGATCTGGAACTTCCTTTTCATCTATCTGGAGCAGCTGGACAAGGCGTTCGAGGGATGCGACAGTTCGATCAAGACTTTAGAGGGTCTGGTCATGAGCATCCAATGCTTTGGCGGCGAGCTGCCCTTCTTCTTCCTGTCGGGATGGATTCTGAAGAAGATTGGCCATGTGAACGCCATGAGCCTGGTGCTCTTTGGATTCGGAGTGCGATTCATTTTGTACTCGATGCTGCAGAACCCGTGGTACATCCTGCCCATCGAACTGATGAACGGGGTGACTTTTGGTCTATTTTACGCCACTATGGCTTCCTATGCGAGCATTGTGGCGCCTCCGGGAACCGAGGCCACCATGCAGGTGAGTGCTTCACTGAGTTCGTTAAGCAATCTCTATAATTTATCTGTTACAATAGAGCCTGGTGGGAGCTATTTTCGAGGGCGTGGGCGTCTCCATGGGCAGCCTAATTGGTGGACTTCTCTTCGAGTCGGTCTCTGCTCGCACCACCTTCGAGATCTTTGGAATCGGCGCCTTCATTGTGTTTGTGATGCACGTGTCCATTCAAATGTACCTGCAGCGCAACAGAAACATTGATGAAAACGGTAAGGGTAGGGTCGCTTCGGTCACCGCCACTGCCACCGCCTCAGCATCAGCTTCAGCCTCTGCATCTTCATCCGTGGAGACAGCCAAGCCAAAAGATACTGACAATAAAGACGGTGATGGGTTTCGCGAAGTCGACTTAAGTTGATGCAGACAAGGTGGATTTGGGGTCTTTAATAAGGAATTCTTGTCAAGTTGATCTAACTAATATCAGCAACCCGAATTTCCAAAGAATTTAGTTTTAAATACAATGAAGTTAGGAGAACAACAACCTAGAAGGTCCATGTGCTTTACAAATTGAATGAGTTCCATAAGAAAACATACTGATACTAACGATATTACGTTGACGCGAAAGCTTATAGACTAGATCTTGTAAGATCTGCCATAAACAATTTAGATATAGACTGTTTTACGGCTTAACAACAGGTAAATGCATTTAGCTGGCTCAAAATGAATTTAAATACTAAATATTTTTGTTAAAAATAAACGGAATCGATGCTCATGAAAATCCTATTGCATTTTTTCATTTGTTGATTTGTGTGAACTGATATTTCTCTGATAAAAATAAAAACAAAAATAAAGAAATACATATTTTGAATACATTTATTTATGTTCCCAACTGAAAAAAAATTGAAAGACATTTTATAATTTTCTGTTTTCAATCAAGCTATAGTTACAGTAGAAATAAAGTTATGCATGATTTAATTTAAATAAATAGAAAGGTTTAGTAAAAGTTTCCATTTCTAAATCCAATAAAATTATGTGTGATGTAACTCTTAGTTTCATTCTTGGTTGTTTATCAGGGCTGGAGATGTCTCTCCCTTAAATTATAGTTGGACTACACAAATCCACCAATTAAACGCATTTTCTCCCACACCCCAACCTTTTTATCTAAAAACATTTATAGATATATAATTTTAACTAACTGTTCTGGATTATTTTAGGCACTGTCAAGTATTTCGCACCGACAGATGCAATGCACATGCTGAATGATCAGGAGTATAGTAGAGTTAGCTAAGTGATCACCAATCACCAAGAAAACCACCATCCCCAACAACAGTCACCAACGAACCAGCGAGAGCAACCAGATCCAACGCTTCTACAGATCAACTGAATGCTCCTCCACTCCGACATCTTTCTACTCTCGATGCTGCATGTTGAATCGATGTACTCTACCTGTTGTAAACGTGCTTTAATTTAGTAGTAACTTATTTTAGTAACCACACACACAACACACACTTCCGCGTACTTACGTGCACGCTGTCTACGCGGAAGTCTGTTCCCCATTTACCTTTGAATTCCATGTGAGAACTTAATTATTTGTAGAACTACAAACGCAGTCGGTTGTTCAAGCATGAATCAAACATTCTTACCGTAAATAGTCTAAGTAAGCCGCTGCTGCCTTGGCGCTGTGAATGTTTAACTATTGTTTCTCTACCACACCATCATACTGTTTAACATATATATTTTTATATAATTATAAATAATATTTGTAGCTAGATTTAGCTTCCTTTGCTCCGGGTGCATGTATCTCTATTTTTTTTGTTGCAAAATCTCTTAAGTATTTACTTAATTAAGCACAATATATGTACCATAAAGTGAAATGTTTTCCAGAAGCTCTTATAACATATACAATTATTATTATTAGTATCCAAATAAGGATTAACTTTTGTTCAACTGTTGTCTGTGTTAAGTTGTTAGCTAGTCGTTACCGAGAATCCGAATCCCAAAGTAATTGCGATGGTGACTGCGTCTAATGGCCGCCAATGAGCGACTCCTCGTGCTGTTGCCTATCGACTTTCCGCTGGTAGTCTCGCTGCTTGCAGGCCGCCACGTTAGCGGCGCGTTTCTGTAATCAGCAATTAAAAGATAATAAACGTCTTTAAATTAAGAGGTGTGCATGTGTTTTTCCTTTTGTTTTAATTTTGATTACTTTGATAATGGGATTTGAATGGGTTTTTTTCGTTCAAATAATTGACTCACCTTCAAGTCCTTGGTGCGCTGGTAGATGCCCTGCATTTCTTTTTTGATCTTCGCCAGTTTATCTTTGTACCGCCTCACATCGCTCATCTACATGAATGAAAGTTGTAAATAGGCTTATTACTTTGTATTTTATAATTCGAAGTTAATTTTGCTTGATGGCTCAAGATTAGATTTTGACCGTGGTCTGTGGTTTTACGTCCACTGATAAGATTCTGGCCAACTTAATTAGCCAATCGTTGCTAGACTTAAACTGTTCGGCGGAATTTTATGCTCTTTGGAATGGCCCTAATTGTATTGTTTTATTGATTGTAACCACCACGACATACTAATAACAGATGTACGAAAGCTATGTACATATGTACACAAGATAAGTCCACCTACATGTGATCAGTGCCTAACAACTACAATTGATTTAAGAACATAACATTTACATATATTTAAAAGAAGGGTTACCAAAACACCGGTAAAGGATATATATAAAGGATATGAATATTTGAGATATAGGACCACTTTTCCATAGTTCATCTTAATAGAGCTATTTTTTTAATTAGTATTAAGGTGAAATCACTTTTACCTTTCTGGATTTTAATAACCATTTTACCAAAGCATAATATTTGTAGTTTTCACAAATTTAATATACATGTAATAGTCATATATGATGACTGAAAAACAATAATTGATAAAGATGTCAGCTTAGAGTCCATTAAAATTTAGTTCTTATTTATAAGCGGGCCAGTTTCTAGAGGTGTGAGCTTATGGCTAACAGCAATAGAAAATGAACATTATGCTTACTTATAGCCATTTTGTTATATATATAAATGTTTACAAAAGATTCGAGTATAAATATTTCTGTTAGATTGAGAGAACCAATTCTTGAATGTCCATAAATGAATTTAGAAACTCCTCCAATTTGGTTCCGTACTCACCATGTCATTCAGCTGGGCTACCTCGCTGCAGTCCAGTTTGTACTTTTCCTTGGACAAGTCAATATAGATCTTGTTCTGTCTTCCGCTGAAAGGAACATCATTAGTATAGAGATCTTCAGATGAAAGGCGAATTCTCACATCAGTTCCCTGAGCTGGACACGTACATGGTCCAGTGGGGGTTCCGCTATTTGCAGTATCCCCGCGGACAGCTGCAAAGCGGCGAGGCTGCCCATAACATCCTGTTCCTTGGAGCAACAGGTTTGCGCCTCCGGCTTTGTGTGTCCATTGGAGGAGATGGATTCGGCTGAGGGATCCTTGACTGCGTGCTCCGGGAGCTCATTGAGGACACTGTGGGGATCAGTTGATGTGTTACAAGATCAGCAGGCATTATTTTTAATCTCACCTATTTATGTTGCTGCTTTTTAACATAACAAAATCTAGTTATTGTAAACAAAACAAAAGAAACAACATTGACTATAAAACCAACGTGACCGCAACGATATCTATAAAAAATATTTTTCGGACTAAAACAAACTATCCTTTAGTCTCAAAAAATACCATACCAAAAAATACCAATCACCTCCACGGCAACTGGTAACACTACGTAGCTCATGAAGGGCTGATGCCGTTGAAGTTATACTTTTTGAGCAATTGTTTGCTTATATGAACCCCTAATTGGCCTAAGCAACCATCTGGGAGGAAGGGAATTTCATTTCCTAAAGAAAACTCTCTAAAAAGATTCGAAATCATGAGAATGATAATGATATTGGACGTTGCCAGAATGGGCAAGGAAGATATAAATGGAAATATTCTTGCTCCAATTCGTGGTTCAGAAACTAGCTAAGAACAATTTTAACGATAAACCGTTATATCTTTCAAATATTATTTAAGAGTTCATAATTTACTAATTTTTAATAAAAAATATATTGTTTAAATAAATAAATAAAATAAATAATAATAAATAAATTCATACAATATGTGCTCTTAATTATGTTGATTAGATATATTTTAGCACGTAAATAATGCTCATATAGTATATAAAATGAATATTATTTTAGTAAAAAAATGACTACGAATAGTTATCAACTCGATTGGCATACACTTTGACGTCCGTTCTCCACTTCTTCATCATGGCCGATCGCATTTGGAACATATAGGCCCCATTCGGAATGGGAATCTCCTTAATGGTGTCCTCGTCGACGGTAAATCCGTTGAAAACGATATTGGTTGGCTGTAGGTGTTCTTCAAATTTAAAAGGAAAGTCGTTAAAACCGATTACTTTTCTCACCTGCATCGGACAGGTAACATTCAAGTTCGAAATCCTTAATATGGGGGCCATCAAGAATCTAAAAAGTCCAGTGGTCAAATATTGGCGACTAAAGAGACAATAGTCCAGGGTCTCGTTCAAGAATTGAAAACGTCTATTTTTCAATATTTTGAAAGCTGCCAGATTTAACTGGAATAGATATAGTCGGTTTTTGGATCCATTAAAAGCCTTAAAGGGCGAACTCACAATGATATCATCCATGGGCTGCTTGGAGAGCATCACCTCATTGATATAAAGGGAAGCTCTGCCGTTTTCGCTGTGAACCACTTTGCACGTCTTAAAATATGTAAACGAAGGATCTAGGGTTCGGCACTCCATCCTGCTGACTCTGAAAACCTTCCCATGACTTAAATTCAAAATGCCAAAAATGGATAGAAGTAAGCTCAGTAGCTGATTTCTCATGTTGCCTCATCGATGGGAATTATTGAACTGCATATCATAGCTTGTTTGTAATGGGATTGTGAGCTATTTAACGGCTGGTTTGTTTTTGTATAATTACAATTGATATTTGTCTGTATATATATAAAGCCCCGTTTTCAGGCTGATGAGGGTATTTATTTTAATAATGCTTATGAACTAGCCACGCAGACCGTAGACGGTGACCCGTAAACGCCAGGCACTATACGCACCCACAGACACAGCCAGCTTGTACTCCCCATCGGGTAGAGGCAGTTTCCTCACCATCTGCTCATTAAATATCATCTTCTTCAAATATATATCCTTTTCCTGGGAATAGAAACGTAATATTAATTAAGTAAATATTTATTAAGAAATACCCACTGGATAGGGACACGTGTGATTGGCATTGGTGGCAGCCATTAGGGGCTCGTGGAAGATGTAAAAAAGCGGATATTCCTGTGGTCGTCGCATATAGTAGCAAAAGTCCAGGGAGTTATTCACCAGAGATAACGTGTACCCATTAGATTTGCGAAATATCACCAGATTGAATTGTATCTTATCGATGGGCGGGCCGTACTTGATCGCCAGGTGGAAGTTCATGCCCGCGACATTTCGCTGAATCAACTTCAGGCGGCACTGCCTCACCTCCACGAAATTCGTGTCCAGGCTCTTGCACTCCATGTTGGTGAACCGGAAGTGGGCCGCTTGGACGCAGGGACACAGCGCAGTCAGGAGCAGGTGAAAAACTCCCAGCAATCTCATGTTGAGTGCTGCGGTTCAAGTGACAATTTGTATATAATTTTTGGTGTTCAACTTTTGGAAATTATAACTCAATCAAGCTGATGACCCAACATTCAAGTAATTAGTTTAACTTTGTGTTTAAATTTATGTTTATTTGTTCTCAACTGTTACAGTGGCCCCTAAAAGTTGTGCATATACTTGAATATTTTATTTACTTCTATTTTTTATATTTTTTGTATATATATTTTTGTGGATATACGCCAGATCTTGTAAGATCCTATTAATATTTTCATCATATACTCTCCACTTGGCAAGGGAAGTTCCATTAAGTCGTCTTGGTCATATGAAAGGCCATCCACTATTAAATCGTGCTTTAAAAACATACAATTTAGTTAGACCACACTGAGTGGGTTAATTCTGTAAAACTATCAAAGAGTACTCACATCATAGGGACACGAATGATTCATGTTGGATTTCTTCAACATAGTCTTGTGCAGTGTATATATCAGGGGATGTGCCGGCGGATTTTTCATGTAGTAACAGAAATCGAAAGTCTGGTTGAAGAGGAAAGGCCGATATCCGTTCGATTTCTTCAAGAGGGCTACATTTACATTCACACTATTGACGGGAACTTTGTGAAGTTTCACCAACATATAGAAGGAGGCCACGCCTCTCCGCACTATTTTCAATTCGCATAGCTTGAACTCCGCATATGAGGTATCCAATGAATTGCAAACCACGTTCTTCATCACGAATCCTCCGTGTACGGACTTCGGCCAAAGAAAGACCCAGATAACTCCGACGATGAGCCCGGTTCGCATGTCTCCGATAGAATAAACTTAAACCACGAGCAACCCTATTTAAAACTATATTAACTAGGCGAGTCAACCTGAAAAACCGAGGTTATATCGCTTGTTCCGAGTATGGAAAAGCTCTCTATACAAAAGCTCCGAACTTTTCTCCATAGGTTACAAATCTAGTTATTAGATAAAATGAAATATTAAATACATAAAATGGTTTTTTATAATGAATGCCAATTTTATGAGGGAATTTCCAAAACAGGCGCGAAAACCACAGCACAGATGTATATATTGTATAAATATAGCTTTATCTCGAGCCATTAATCTTTTTGGCAATTTAAGTAATTGAGTACAATATAAAATTTAATATTTGGAAATAAATAATATATGTTTTTAATATCTAAACATCATATTAACCCTTTGTAAAAGGTTCAAGGCAAGTCCATTGTTTTAAATATATTCCTAAATCAGCTGTCATATTTAAGTTTAACAACATTTTAATTTAATATTCTTTCCCTTAGCCAAATAAAATTAATATTCCCTTGCCATTATATAATAAATGGTTTTTCTTTTTTCTGAATAACTGCAAACTAATATACTTAATGCAAGGAAACTTGACAGATATTTTATAATATTTATCCTGATAGAGGGGGCTCCTATTTCTTACTTTTATTATTGTTTGCCATAGTTTGCAACAAATTCCTTGGTAGTTTTTCCAGCAAATGTCCTGTGGAGTTGTCATGTGGGTTAGACAACTCCGCAGGACATTGGCTGGAGAAACTTTGGCAATAAAATGCACGCAGAATGCCACCACAGGAGGAGAAAGCCGCAAAACAATGTGCATTAGGTTGATGTGTGTGCCATGGAGGTGACTGCCCCTGGTTTTGTGGGTCAATTTCAAGGGAGACCACCGCCATCCACAAGTTGCTAAGCTGCGACTATGTTCCCCCACTTGAAAGTCGAATTTACCGCCAACTAGCCACCAGATTGCATTGCTGCCCAGATTTGTTTTATTGTCTCTCAGTTTGCTGGCTGGAGCTGCACTTGGTGAGCGTCCCTGTTGCTGGCTGCCAGGTTAATCAGGAAAACTTTTAATTAGACAAATTATACAACTTTGCCCCAGGCATCGTTAAACTTTGAGTGGCGCGCAAGTTTATTATTCATAACGGAACCGGAAGCCGAAGGGTCGAGTTCACCTGCGCCTTAACTGCCTTAACCTCGGTTATTTATTTTAATAAAGCCACAAGCGGCAAGCGCAAACTTTGGCCATTTCGACGGCGGAGGCGAAACTGCAGCTGCCTCATTATTAATCATTATTGCCTCTGGCCCCGGCAATTTGTCGTAATGATTACAGAAACCCTTAAAGCCCCTACCATCCCTTGAAAGCCCCTCTGCACGGAAGAAAAGTTGCCACTTAACTGCTCTTTTGGCCTTTGGACGGCCAAGTGATGCATTCGAATGGAATTGGTCGTCATTTCGGAAATCACTACGGGTAACACGGGAAGATATTCTACTGTCTTTTATTTTATTTTAATTTTAGGTAGGGGAGTATAGCCAGATATTTAAATTTTTAAGGTGGGATATACGATATAAAAAATTAAATAGTATCTTTGTTATGTTCTAAGTAGACTTTATTAATGGTTTCCACATTTTTTGAGTTCCTTGGACGCTTTCTGATACGTATAAATAATAATAATAATAATTAATTATCAAATTAGTTTAAGCTTTAAAGGCCTTTAACTCCATTGAATTAATAAGGAAATAACTTAACCCTTTACAATTAATTTCTTGAAAATCAGACAGTTGTTAATGATATAAAAATTAAAATTAAAAAATAAATCCCTTGAGCGTGGTTTCATGATATTTCTTCCAATAAATAATAGCATATAAGCTTCTGTAGTGCCAAAACTTATATTTTATAATTAAATTCCTCAGAAAACCATCAATATAATGTTGGATTTTCTTCCAGTGCCCGAGTCCTGCGGCAGAGATTTGTTGCTTTGACAATTTGCCTGGTGATTGCTTCGGCAATTGTTCCACAAGTTCGTTGTTCGTGGCTCGATGCCTCTGCACTTAACTTGTGTGGGCTTAAGGGATTACAACTTGGTGGGGAAACATGTATCGAAAGAGGACCGTGCCAATGGATTTGAAAGTCATGTTTCCAATTCTCGGATTTAGCCATTATTTTCATTCCAGCACACACACAGAGAGACACAGAGATTTGTGCAATGCGGCGTATACGCGATGCTCCATAAATTATGTCCCAACTATTTTTGCTGGTGGTGGCTGCCAGGGCCAAATGTGCCAATAAATAACTCGATATGCCTGTCAAAATTCGGGCGACAGGATGGCCAAAGCCCAACCAACTTCAACCGGAAACGGATATACAATTTCAGTAATTTCGTGAGTGACCATGTCGAGTCCTGAAAAAGGAAATTGCCAAAAAAATAGAAAGGACTGAAAAACCCAGGCAACCTCTGCCATTGAAAATCTTTGCAGTTGATGATCAGCAGGGCCAAGTTCTGCCCTTCGCCTTTTTTGTATTTGTTTTTATTGGCGTGAAAAATGTAATAATGCCTTCTGTGTGGGTGTGTGTGTTTTGGGCAGGCCAACAGCAAAAATGTCTGCTCTTCTTTACGAGTGTGTGGGGAGCATCATGTGGGGCGTATGTTTTTCTTCTTGAGTTAGGCTCCCCTAGCCCGAGGTAGTTTTCCCTATCTGAGCCACTGAGTTGGGCGGAACTTGATGAAGATATGTGCAGCTTTATGGCCGCTTTTCCTTCATGTTTTTCGCTGAGACATGGCAGCTTAACCAAGACAATGTTTTGCCAGCGGATGTTGTATACTTTTGGGAGGTGGTTCATACTTTTTCTCGAGAGTTATTGTCTATACAGGTTTTTTTATAAATATGGGAGACATATGTTGTATTTCTAGTTAGAGTCTTAAGTATAAGTTTTAGTCTTAGTATATGATAAGTATATAAGTATATATATAAGTATATGTTCATTTAAAGTCAATACACATTTAAATTTGGATTTTAAATATGATCTTTGTTATTCAAATTATATAATTATTTAATAGGACAAAGCTAAAGGAAATCTTTGGTGAAGTAAGCATTATATACATTTTTATAATATTTTTTGTTATATCAATATAAGAAGTAACATTTAAATATAATAAATATAATTATTTACTTAAATATTAATTCATTTTTTGCTATTATATGGGTTTTTGTGTCTTTTTAGTATTTATAATATATATATTTTTATATATAACTATTAAAATATTAAATTATATAATAATAATAAAATAAATATTTCCAGCAACCCCAATTATCCTTATTTTTAAGTATTTAATTTAATCCTTTAACATAACTAACTTAAACTTAACAGAAATAGTTAGGAATATATTTTATTTCTTCTATACCTCTTAGAGATATTGTCCTTGCCTCCTTTAAAGCTTTTGTCAGAGCATTTAGGTCTCGAATGGGCTGTTTTCCTTGGAGTCCTGCCAATGTCAGGAGCACAGTCTCCCCATTATTTCTCGATTTTCTTTTGAGTGTGTGTGGCTGGCCGTGTGAAAATGTGCCTAAGGTCAGGGTCAAGTGTCCTGGCAGGAATCGCACTAGCAATTTCGCTTATTTGAAAGCACTTCGAAGGACTCCCTTTTCCCCAAAACCCCTGACCATTTAGTTTTGCCTTAGCGCGGCCGTGGCCATCAATCTCTTCCGTATGGCACAATAACATAGTGCTGTTGGCACCACATTTGCCTAGGAACCAAGTTCATTCCATTTTGGCAACTGCTCTGTTTCCATTTTGTGTACTCGGGTTTTATTTCCCTTTCGCCACACACCCTTTTTTCAATTATTTTCCATCTCTGGCAAAAGTCACTAAACAATTTTGTCGCTGATACGCTTGTGTCTCCATTTCTATATATTTTTTTGGGGGATTTTTCCTAAAGGTTTTGTAACCATTTGCATTTCCATCGTGGGAGGAGGGGTCACTGTGTCGAGGGGACGTGCATCGAGCTATAAAATCGAATTTATTGTAGTCGAGTGGAGCTCGCTTTGTGGGGGATGGCAGAGTGCAATTTTTGATTTGGCAAATATGTTTTGAGGGTTTTGCAGTCAGTTGTCGGTTTCCGACTGATTGAATTGCCATGTCCACGCTGAATACAGATAAGAGTGTATCTAAATTCAGCTCCATATCCTTTATAGCTTGATATCCTGGCGCATGTTTTATTTTAGGAATATTTTTCCTGCCGCCTGTTAACTCTGTTAATTTGTTTTGCAGGCACACTCATTCGTCTCGGCCTCTATTGTTGTTCTTTGGGCCACTTAAACGTGTTCCCGCACACACATAAACACATAACTGCGGTGCGGTTCGTTGTCCTGGCTGCCTAACATGTGGTCCTTGAATGGGTTTTTTCCTACTGCCAAAACAATTATTTTTTGTGGCTCTAACATCCATATTTTTCCGAGTGCTGGAGGGTCCTTGTGCCGGTCTGAGCATGTTAATTGAGGCATTTTTGATGGTGATTAGAGAAGAGCCATAAAAAATCAGCCAGATTCCCATTTAGATATGGCTAATAGAAAGCAATAAACATTAACTGAATGGGGGGAGGTATAAATACTTCAGTTTCGAGTAGTTTTTTGAGTGAAAAGTATGAAGGCGGCACTCGAACATCTCCCATTCACAACAAGTGTCTTGACAAGCTCTCCGTCTGCTATATATAGTATATATATCTCAATCGTATCTGGGAAGCAGCTGCGGCAAGTGTTGCGAATATATATATAGACATTTATATATGACAAGCATATGAAACACTTGACAACGGGCAAACAAACATGACAGACAGACTGTGGGAGTGGGCAGGATCCCCTCCCCGTTGTAAAGGATGTGCAGGCAGCCTTGGCAGACGGATTAGATGGGTGGGCTTGGGGAGGGGCTGGGCGAACATGGCAACATTAGAAATTGACTCTCAATATATCGAATTGAATTGTTCATCGTTGCTTGGAGGATGTGCCGTGCGAAGGCTAAACAATTGCCTCATTGTGGTTGTCCTGGAGTTGTCGAATCCTTCTTCAATGGCACTGGGGACCAAGTGAATCCTGGCTGCACAAATGCCAGTTTCTGCCAACGCTCTCTTTAAAAGGAAATCTTATCAAGCTATATATTACATATGCATTTAGCATTGCATTCTGATTCCACAAATATCCAATTATGCATGAGTTGCCTTTGATTTAAGCCCATTAAAGAAGGCTTATATTATTGGAAAATTGTATTTATTTTCTTAAATTTTAATTGTCTTTCTTCAATCCTTTAAAACAAAGTGTAAGGTATATAAGATAATTCAAGAGCTTTTTATAGGCTGAGCTTAGGCTATGGACTTCAATATTTAATGATTAAATATGAACTTAGCTAGATTTAAAAATTAATAAATAATTGAGCACACTCCATTTGATCAGTTTGTTTAAACCTTCTTAAAATTAGTAATTAAATCAGTAAAAATAATTATAATTTTAAGTAATATATATAAAATTTATAATATAATACATAAATCATTACTTATATAATATCTTACAATACATTACCAGAGTTCAACTGGGATTTGATCCCGGGATTTATAATAACAAAAAATGCTCAAGTTTATACTTAAATTTAATTTAGGTAGGTAAGGTTGATATTTAAAAATTTCTTACAATTAAATTCTGTAAACCATTATCTGAAAAATATCTTAAAATTATATACGTTCAACATTAATTGACTATAAATATTACAGAGATTTATTATATGCAAATTTCAAATTTATGAACATCTTTTTAAGAGACTTGCCAGTAATGTATTTATTTAATTATTTAAAGAGAAAAGTGTTTTTCGGTCTTTATAATTTACTAAATGACAATTTCCTCAAGAACTTAATAATTTATGTGGTTATGAGACTGTAACAATAACTTCCTTTAACAAAAGTTGAATAGGTAACAATAATTCTTATTTTTTTGTTATTTATTCTTTAATGAGAGTACTGTCAGACCGATTTAAAACAACTCCGGCTGTAGGTCTTTGATTTATTGTAATTTGAATAGCAATTATTTCGAACCCCTGGCTGATTAACATCCATTTAATGGGTTTGCTCAATAACAGGTTTATAAAGATCTCTTCGGTGCGATAATCTATGGTGTGGAAACTCCAATTAGTTGGGAGAAAACCGCTGACCGCGAATTCTCCCACATCGCAGTTACTTATCTCCATCTTAAGCACCTCTCACTGCAATAATGGAGACCGTGGCCACCGGTGACAAATGGGAGTGCAAAATACTTGTCGTTAAAACTAATTAAAGCAGTTTAATTGCCTTTAAGGGCAAACGTGCAGGATGTGAGCAATTTTAATTGCCAGAGGCACACGTACAGCGTGCCCTCCAATTAGGGAACTAGAATAATAAAAAGCGAGTCGGGCCAATCTTGACTTGTCCTTCCAAAGGCCAGGACATCTGGCCACGTGACAAGCAGCACAAAACAGGACGAGAATCAGGCGAAAAAAAGAGTGCCCCGAAAAGAGTCGCCGCGCTGTGAGTCAATAAAAAGCCAAATGGCCATAAGAAATGGCCAAGGAACTCCCTGGGAAATACCGAAGCAAGCAAACCGAGGAACATTCGGGCTTAATGTGCGTTAAAAGGCAACCACCCCCGACACGAAATGACTTTAAAGGAAATGTTTAAACCGAAAGTTTGGTCAACCTGCGTGGCAAATCGACGTGCCCCGAGGATGGGGCTTAAAAGCTATTGTTGGGAAATTAAATTCCAACTATGTGGGAGAAGCTGCAGGACTTGCAGGTAGCCGCCTCGTTCCGGGGCAGGCAGAAAGCAGCTTTTGTTATTTTTACACTTCATTGCCGTGGAATTTACTTTGTTGGCCCTTTGTTTCCGACTTGGGACATCGCCGCACCGCACCGCAAAAACGCAGGCAAGCGTAAAGATAAAACTTGTGTCGACTTACTCTCCGGTCCCATCTGACCTGGATCCCATTCGTTTCGCCTATGCTGGGTCCTGGGGATGTGCGTACGAATGTCATAATGTTTGGGATGGCTGGCTGCATGGCTAGCTGGGAAAACAAATGAAAAGCTGTCACTGAACTGGAAAACCATCTCCGTCTCGTTTTTGGTAGAATTTTATGCCCCACAAAGGCCAAATTTTTAATAATTCCCGCCGTAAGCAAATGTTTGAGGGACAAACGGGCAACATGGGGCGTGACAAGGACTCGGTAAGGTTATCCTGCCCATTCTCTCTCTCCCCAAAAAGACTTTGGCCCCAACAACTTTTTATCTTTATTGAATTTGCACCTTGGCAGGCAGGCATTTCAATGCCGATGCCGATGCTGATGCTGATGATGATGATGATGGGCTTGTTGTTAAATATTTTGACATTTGCCTCTTCCTGTTGTTGCAGCCCCTCGAAATTCTGACAACGTTTTCTCGCTTTATTATATTTATTTTGACAGCCTCCGTATAAGGCCGTTATCCTCAGCGTGTGCCGCCGAGTTCGGAGTTTCTCCCCCTGCAATTTATGAAGTTCGAGTGCTGTTTAAACTTTTTTGCTTTATGGCAGTTGCTTTCGGCTAACCCCAGAAGGCGGCTGATTAGTTGAAAGAGATTTATGCATGAGCACCGTCTCCTTATTTACACATGCTCACACAGCACACAAAATGTGTGGTTTATTTCTGGAGTTCTATCTATATCTTGAGCTACATTCAACGCCAGAGGGATGCTTTTAATTTAACAAATAAATAAATGGTTACTTTTGAAACTCTACAATATATTGAATATAATTTAATAAGCTTGTAGGGTAATGGGGCTCAAAATTAAAAATAAAATTAATGGTTAAAATATAAAAATATAATATAATGGTTAGCTAATAAAACCATTCATGTCTCTGGGAAATCATTGTATTCTAAAAGGTCTTTTTAATTCCTTTAGGAAATTTAAATTTAATTATTACATTTAGTCCATATCTATATAGAATATCTATCTACATAGAATAGTATCTTTAAAATATAGTAATAGGTTAATCTTCTGTATGGATATATAGGTATTTCCTGTAAAGAACCAACGTCGAAATGGATAGACCTTAGAAAGGGAAAGATGAAGTCCGCTTAAGACCCTGTAGTTTCTCTCTGTGCACAATTTAATGCTCGAAGTTTATTTTTGTTTCCATACATTTTCTTATATTCCTGGTATTGAAGGTGTACTTTCCAAGTACTTAGCATTCTTAAACGATAAACTTTTTACTTTAATTCTGGGCACAAATGTTTTCAACATCCCTAAATATTCTGATACTCCACTTACTTCTCTCTGTGCACAGATGAATGTTTGAGTTTATTTTTGTAACAACGCAACGTGCTTGCAGCACGTGGCGTATGCGTAATACCTCGTTGCGTTCGGCTTTAAGCTTATGCTATAAGCTGAAATCCAATCGACAAGTTGCCGTGTAGTTGCTGCTGCTACTGCTGCCTACGTGACGTATACGTGATGGGGACAAATGCTGGCGACGTTGATTTTTAACACATGTCCCGCCGGCAGCAGCATCCCGGCTCCGTATATCCTTGTGCGTGTATCGCATTGCAGACAGCAATTTAATTTGAAATTTAATGCCAACTTTGAAGGCGTCGCGTGCCAGGCATACACATGACGGCTAAGCAAACTGTCGGCCGTCGCCGACATATATATCATATTATATTATTTTCTCCGCCGTCTCAAGTTTTGGCAGAAGTCTGCATGCTAATTAGGATCTGGGGGAGATGAGGGAGCTCATTTTAAGCGTGAAATTCGTCAGCTTTAAGTGCATTAACTTCGCAGACTGCCGCAGGCGTCGGGCTGTCACAAATAGTTGCGGAAAATGCCAAAAATGCTTCGAGGCATCGCAATTGTTTAGAGCAACGTGCTCGGAAAACCAAGTGGGCTTCAGGGAGACAGAGGAAAATAGGGGAGAGCATATGCTGCCTCGACAAACGGCGGAAAATAGCAAATTAAAAACAAGATGGTGAAGAGAGAGAGAGTAAAGGAAATATCCTGGAAAAGGGAATGAAAACACGGTGGCCATGATTAGACGGACAGCTGCTGATGAATAGCTGAAGGATGTGCGACTTGCATGGCTGATGATGGGTGGAAACTGCACGGGACTAACTGCTGGAGGAACACAATCAATCAAAACCGGCGGCGGGGCTGCGCCATCAATCTTGTACTCAAGTGCGTATGCGTAATGTGCGTCCAAGGATCCAGGATGCGCGCCGCTCCTGTAATTAATCAGATGTGTGGGAAGGCCCACTCCCCACGCCCTTCTCTTCCTTACGCTTCATTTCCCTTTGCCGTGTAGGTTCAATGACACTAATCGTCCTTAAATGACTAAACGCATCCGGTTGATTAAATTAGCGGCCGATTCAGCTTGAAGAGAAGGATATCCGAATAGCAGGATCAGTTGGCCGAAACAATGGCAAACCAGTAACTTTTTGTTAGTTAGGATTTACCTTCTAAGAAGTAAAATAATTCTTTGTTTCTTATTTATTTTAATGAAGGCAGAAACCTAAAGATTTCTGGGTTAGATTAATTTTATAGATTGCGTTTTATGAGTTGAGTTTTAGACCTACAAGTATTATATTTCTTGGCCTCATTTATACTTTATTTAAATATGAAATTAAATAACATTTAAATATGAATTTTATCGAGTTGAGTTTTAGACGTAAAGGTATTATATTTCTTGGCCTAATTTATACTTAATTGAAATATGAAACCTATCCTAGGCCTTGAGTACACATAAATAAATTAATAATTTAATTCAGCATATGAAACATTTAAGAATATAAACACAATACTGATTTATAATATACTCCAATTTCCAAGGACAACTAGTTGAATTACCCGCCCATTTGGCTCACACTTTTTCTCCATGTGAAAGACAAAAATCTGTAACCGGGGCAACATGCAAATGAGAATTGCACTCATAATTAAATGTGCAAGGAAAAATGTGTAAAATGTGCAGGAAAATGCGACTGCCACTCCACCCTATCGAGGATGCGAAGCCCAGGCGTCGTCATGTGAGCCCGAGCCACACAAAAGTCAAGCCGACAATGGCGCAGGAAGTGTTGCAGTTGGTAATGGGAAAACACATGACAGCCGCTGGTGGGGGAAACAAAGGGGTGTGGAGACAATAGGGGTTCAAACAAAGGGGGGTGAACAAAGGGGGTTGAACAAAAAGGCGGCAGGAAGAAGGATACTGGGATCGGGGCAATTTCTGCAGTTGCAAGCTGACCCGCTGCCATGCAAAACAAAGGCCAGAGGAGAGAGCCCAAGTCAACTTATATGCGTGCAAAGACAACAATGTTACACGACCCCCAAGGAACTGAGGGAAACTGGCGGTTCGGGGGGGAAGTGACTAGATAAATGTCACGAAAAATATGCACAACTTTTGCCAGTTCGAAAAACAGAGAAAGAAAATGAAAAACAAAAGTTGTTGATTGAGGAATTTTGTATATGTAGATAACATTCCATTAAAAATGTTGAGGAGAGTTTATATCTCTAAGAACTATTAAAAATACCTGTTCTCTGTTAGTTGTCCATTTTTGCTATTAAAAAGAGATTATTTTGCAAAGAAAACTTTGCCTAAAAGTCTTTATTTTATTATCTTCACCAACTTTATTTTGTTTTCCCAGTGTGGAAGTTTCCAACGATGACGTTAGGAGTCTATTATGGGTGAAATTTAATTTACTACCAGTTGCCCTAAAGAAAGGAGCACACCCAGGGACATTTTGATGCCGATGCGCACGATTTAATAGTTTCCTTGGCCAACTTTCATGCACAGTTGATAAAGAGATTCCACACGACCAAATGGCAGAAGTAAATTGATTTAAGTGCATGTCGCAGCATATTGCAGATGGGCGAGGACCAGCCAGGACCCTGGACCCTTGACTCTAGTCTCCCGACCCTGGACTGCTCCTAAATCATTTAACAAGCTGCCCTCCTCGTTTGTTGCTTATAAAATTTCCCCATAAAATTGTTTATGTGCCTGCAATGAGCGGCGCCGCTGCATCCCGTGGTCCTGCTCCTGCATCCGCCACTACTTCCACTACTTCCAGAGGCACCAAGAGGAGCAGCTGCCGTTTCCGCTCCGACATTGCACTCTAATCACATTTTGTGTGCAGCCCCCTCCTTCGAACTTGTAATTGGTTTACTCCGCTGCAGTGTCGAGCTTTTAATGAAGTTGTTGCTGCTGCTGCGGAAGGAGAAAATCCGAGTGGAAAAGCAAGTGAAAAGCGTGCGGAGTTGGGCAGGGGGGAGCTTCGAAGAGAGGCAGATACAAGAAAATTGAAGAGTGCAAACGATCAACAAATTGGGCGAGTTGCAGCTAATGGCTCAGAAATGTGTGGCAACTGAAACGGAAATGAAAAAAAGCCAGAAGGGACAGGTCCCAAATACTTACACTAAAATCCAAGTGGGTCAAGTTTGTGAGTGAGAAAAAATTGACTTGCACTTGTAGCAAATATGAGCTATGAATAAATGTACCTATTCATCTCCAGTATAAAACTTATCAGTCCAAATGAAACCCTTTCCAATAAAAGATTTATAATGCAAGTTAAACGATTCAAGAATATCTTTAACCAGTCTGAATGGGCTTACCAGATTACCACACACAAATTCAGTTTACTAATGCATCTCCGGCCATGGACAGCTGTTGAAGTTTATTTTTGTTATCAATTCGGGTTACTGGCTAAGTACAAACAGCAATAAACATTTCCCCAAAGCGTTGACTATTAAGGCAAAGATTTAGTGCTCGGGTGAATCCCCCATTTCTGTACTGCAGCCATAATTCTGTCAGCTGGAACGGTATGTATATATAGAGACCTTGACTGAGGGTCGGGGCCACCGATGTTATGGCCAATGTCTAGGCAGTTACAACATCCAGGACACACACGCCTTTCTTATACTATTTCTATGGTCGGACCCACTTTAGTTTCTGCTCCCGGGGCTGCTCCTTTTTGGGGAAGGGACAAACTTTTGCGACATTGGCACTGGCGAATGATTTAAAACTTTTCTTGTTATTTTCGTCTTTAACAAGTTTTCCGGGAGCAGCCAGCCCAGGACCGGAGTTGAAGCTGCGAGAGGGAAATAAAAGGAGCAAGGCCACCCATGGGCACTATTTGCCGCCGGCAAAGTTGTAGGCAACAAATTAATTTAATGTCAGGCACAAGACGCAAACTTGCCGGGCTTGTGGTGGCTTGCATTGGCCCGAATATTAGACTGGGGAGTGACGGGGGTTTAGTTTACCCCCCGGTTACTCCCCCGGCTTCCGCTCTTCCTTTTTTTGTTTTTTGTTGGGCCTTTAAATGAAGTGCCGGTGACATAAATTCATTTAGGACAGGCGCTAAAACGGAAGCCAACTTTTATGGATGCTAACATCTAAGTATTGCGTGGCAACTAGTGGGCCATGATAAAACAAGGTGGGCTACAGTGTGTTGAGGGTAATATTCTGTTGACTTCCGGCTGGGCTAGGAATAATAAAAGGTAAATTACTAAACGGTTTTAAGAGGTTGAGGAAAATGTGTTAGCATTTAAACTTTAAAATTTTTAGTCAACGAAATCATGTTTTTGTAACATGTGATTTTCTTCTGAATCTGTATTAATGCAATTTAGTATTAAAATAAACTGATTGTATACTTTAAGAGCATTTTTTGTAATATAATTAAGTAAATCAAGCGATGCCGAACGAGTAGGCTGCAAAATATGTGTAAAGAAAATATAAAATCAGTTTAAATAACCAGTTTCTTATATATTTGATTTTGTAGGGTTAATGACTATTTTAAATAAATTTTATATAAAATATTCATCCTAAAATACAAATAAACATCCCAAAATTTAAATATACATTCTAAAATGTTTTTTTTTTATCATTTTATAGCAATCTTTTGATATACTTAGTTTAAGCTCTATTTATAAATTCTCTATTAATTATATCTCTTCAAGTCTTATAATAAAAAAATGCTTTAAAATAATAAAATACATTTTTTATTATAAAATTCCTCTTTTATAAATTCCTCATTCATTTTATTCAATAAATTTATAATAACTTTAAGTAAAACAACAGATCTCAGACCATATAAGAATTATAGCTATCAAATTTGGTTACAATATTCTCTTTTTGGCACTCAGATCATTATTTATTATATTTAATAACCCCCTCTGAAACCAAAATAAAGCTCTCAATCTAAGGATATATTTTCATAACAAACTATGACTAGTAAATGGCTTTCGTTCTATTTATTCCCTTAGTTGGCTATTATTTTTTACAAATACCCTTGCGCTGTCGCCCAACTTTTACATTGCACCACTGGCTTAATCGGGGCTTTAATTCCCATCGAAGTAAGAGGGTTAAGTGCAATAAACCGGTATAAGCGGCTCATGTAACCGAAGAGTCCTGGTTAAAGCTCCGCCAGTGCCGAAATGTCGCGTGGGTCTTAACGCGAATCAGAGCTCTTACCACCTCAGAAACCTCCTCCACCCCGGCCACTCCACTGACCATTTGGCAAGCTGAATCGCTCTGAGTCCGGAGTGGCCAACACCGCACTTACATTGCCATTTCCTGGCATTACATTCATTACGAGGGCAGGACTTGGCCCGGGATAATTACACTTGTCAGCATTTGTTTTACACTGACCAGCACATGACCTCCAGTTTGCAGCTTCCCACTCCCAGCTCTCACTTCCTAGCTTCCATATGTAGTTTTATATTTCGGTCAGCACACTTTATGTTCTCTCTAGCTGGAAATGGCGCAACATAAATTGCCATTGTGTGCAATAAAGTGCAAATAAAATAAAGTAAAACGGAAAGTTTACGCTTTATGTATAAATATTGCATGTGAAAGTAAATCGTGCGGGGTTTTTTGCTCCCTTGCTCCTTATTTCGTAATGTTTGCGAATTTATTGCATGCCATTTGAACGTTTTGCTGAATTATTGTAAACGTAAATTGAAAACGGCAAAGGAGCAGAACAAACATTCGCCTGGACTTGGTTCTGGACTGGTTTCCTTGCTCTCCTTATTTTTAGTTTTGCTTTTTTTCCGGTGCCTGGCATGGTCAGTGCAGCGTGAAACAAAGGGCAAACCATTGCATTATCCGGTGCACAAAAAAAGGAGCTCATTTCGGATGAGTGCCCCAGCAGCTTTAACTTTAATATATATATTTACTCAGAACCCCTTTCGCCCCGACTCTGTGTCTAGACATTTGCATTTTTATTCAAATCAAAAGCAAATTTGCCACACAAAAGCCAAAAATCAATTTTCATCCGCTCGAAAAAAGGGTCTGGGTCGGAAAGTCTGAAAGTGAAACAAATTGTGGACCAGGAGGAGAGGGCCGGGTTAGTAAGGGATTAATGTGAAATTTAAATATAAATATCCGGCGAGACACTCGAAAACTTGCAATAAAATGTAAATATTTCATAGATAAATTCAGAACAAGCGAGAACCTTTTTGGCCTGCGGTCGAGGCCTTTAATCTTACCCTTTTTCGGGGGACCCAGTACTTAGGAGGAGGATTTTTTTGGCCTGATTTTGACAGGCCTAATGGAGGCTTACACAGTGCTGTTGTCTGCTCATCGAATAAGCGGGTTTTGGGTTTTCCAGGAAGCTTAGCAGTTCATCAAACCTTGCTCAGCGGCTTAACTGGGCCTCTAATTCAATTGCAGAGCATTGCGGGGGTATTACGTGATCCGGTAATACGCAAAACAAGGGGGGGGGGATAAGGATAAATGTCAAAGTGCCGCTGCTGCTGCTGCTGCTGGCTCAATTTTGTGTCAACGACGTAGTTCAGGTAATTTCCGTAGAAACTTTGGCAGCCATTTTGCCTTCCCGCTGCCATCTTATTTATGTGCGCTCATAACTCAACTGTAAATGCCGCCGCCACCGGCACACACACACACACACACACACGCACGCACACACCAGCCAGCCAAGTGCTCGTAGTTTCCGTTTCCGGCGCTTAGTTGCCTGGCAGCCGCCTTGCAAAATTAACAACAATGGCGGTGCTAAAGACGTCGCCTCATCTTCCCGGCGTGCGTGTGTGCCGTGGCTTTTGTGGCTTTAAGTGGCGAAATGTGCCAGCTCACCCCCGACCTTCCTCCGCCCCCGGATCTCCCCCACCATTTAGTTGCTGATTTTCTTACACTTTTTAGCGCCGCTCCTAGCTCGAGGTTGCTGTACGTGCAATGCATTTCCACTCCTGCGACCTGCGACTTACGACTCCCGACTGAACGTGAATGCGAGTGCGAATATGAATGCCAGCGTGTGTGGGTGTGCGTTGCGGGTATTGTAGTTTCGGGGGGGTTAAGTGCTTAAGGTGAGGGAGCCATGGGTTAAGCGCCGGGGATTTATGTAGACTTTTGCCCCGACACGGGCCAATTGAAATGTCACGTCGGACGATGAATGTGCGCGTAATGAAGCGGTTAATGTGGTGGGGAAACCCTATCAAGGAGAATTATAGAAAATTCTCAGAAATAGTAAAAATTACCACAGATAACTCTTTCCATATAAATTGCAAACTGGAATAATGGTGTGAATTTAAACCAATTCAAGATGTGTGAAGAGGTTATGAAATCAATTTAAAGAGCACCATACGTGTTCTTTACATCATATTTTTTAAAGATTTCTTAACATGATTTTTAAAATGAGTCTTAATTCTTCCATTAAATTTATATCATTTATTTAATAAATAGTTTTAGGGAATAATAAAAAGCAATTAAATTAATATTTATTCAAATATTAAACCTTTTTATTATTCTTCATATATTACCTACTTTGCAGGGCATTATCATTGATAGATCAAAAAATTTTATTACACTTTCAAGGATTTGTCAAAATGATTTTTAACATGAGCCTTAATTCTTCAACCAAATTGGTTTAATTTAATTGACAAATAGTTTTACGGAAGCCAAGAAAAAGCAATTAAATTCATATTTATGCAAACATAAATTCCATTAAAGTATATAAACAATCCACCGCAGCAATTAAAAAGCACTTAAGCTTATCAATAATGTATGCCCACAAATTCATAAATGATTTAGCTTTATCTAGAAATAAATTGTAAGTCATAAAATTATAATAACAAGAGAAGCTCAGTCTAAACGAACCAAAGTAATGCCAATTGGATCAACAGATTTAAATACCTGATAACTGTCATAATAAATATTCTCGAAATGCAATAATAATTAAATGCAAAATGCCCCTGAAACAGAATTCGTTATGGAAATGCACGCTAAAGTGGCTGCTGCTGGCCACATCCGCAAATGAATTGAAAACCTCATTTGGCTAATTACCATTTGATAGTCCGAACCAGGAAGCGCATAACCATAGTTTTAAATACAATTTATTCGCGCTAGTTCACAGCGGTTGGTCATTCAATGCCATTTAAAATGGCAAAGATGCATTTTCCATTGTCATATTTTCGAGCATTCCCAATCCAATACATTTCTATGGCTCCAGCTCGTGTGCATGGAAAGCGTTTTAAAATGTCAATCCAAAATGAATGTTTTATTTGTGATGCAGCAGTAGCAGCCATCCATTTATACGCCAGAGCATAAATGTGGCTTCGATGTGGAATAATGGTAGCTGGCGTTTTATTTAATTCGCACGAATGCATTCGATTTATGCATTTGAAAAGATATATCCCCTCTCTCTCTGTGTTTTTCCCCCGGATTGGGGACACAATGTATATTTTTTTTAAGTTTTACTTTTATCTGGGCGAGAATAGAACCGAAACTTGTTCAGCAAGTTGCCCGTTGATAGCGACAACAATTTGCGTCTTCACTTTCACGATGCTGGAGATTATTTTACAGGGGAACAAAAAATATATTGTTTATTGTTTAAAATAAATCTTATTTTTAGTTAATTTGTATGTGATCTTGGGCTTAAGAAATACTAAGAATATTCAGAATATTATAAAACAAATAATATCTATTATATATATTTATATTTTACAGAAAAAAAGCATTCTTATTATAAAAATGTGTCTCAAAAGTTAAATGTATCGTTTGTTAACTTTTAATATACAAATGACTTGAACTTATTATAATTTGGATGTATTTATTTTTAAGAAAAACCCAATGAATCTTTAGTACGTCTTCTCCTTATGATTGATTTTATTTTTTATTATTTCCCTAAATTTTAAGGTAACTAACAATCAGAATTCCTTTACTATTTTCGCTTTGTGTATCTATATACTTACTCCCTCTCGAGTCTCAAGATTCTCCTTGCCTCATCTGCTTCGTGGCAATGAACTTTGTGGCAAGATGCAGCCGCGGAGAAGAGTTCCTTGGTTTATCTGTATCTGTCAGCTTGCCCAGTGTTGGCCAAGAGCTGTCAAACTTGTTTTGGTTGCCAACGAAACCGAAATGAAGCTTGTTTTGGTTCTGGTCTTGATTCGTCGTGCGGTGGTACATGTTGCATGCGGCATGTGGCATCTCAGCTCATACCCAACTCCATCCAATCTTCTCGAAAACGACATTTGCTGACCTTACGGATATGAAACGATAATGTTACGCTCTTACGCAGCTATTCACCGATATTGTGTCCTCCGGACCAAATGCATATAAATGAGCACAAGAGCCTCAAGGATGTCTGACACGAGCTGGTATCCGTTGTCACAGTGGGCACTGAGAAAAATCAACAAGGAGTAGGTGGATTGCAAGGATATTTTCAGCTAGAGATGATAACATATATGAATATGAAATATATAAATATGAAGATAAAAAGGATTCATGGACTCTATTTCAGTTTTAATGACCTACAATCATTGAAAAATTAAATTAATTGAGTTAAACCAATTTTAAAAGCTATCTAGGATAGCTCTAGTCCTCGACCTAGCTTAACACTCCTCTGGTTTTTTTTATAGTGTAGCTAGCTGGTTGCAAGGAGATACATGGAAAACAATCAAATGGCTGGCGAAAAGAACACACCATTCTGAGAAAAGGAAAGAAGGGCAGGCCAGGGCAGGGCGGGGCAGGCAGACAAAAGATTGCCTTAGGTTTCCCATACACTCCTTCATTCGCTCATTCGTTCAGTCATTCATTCTCGCATTCATTCTGGTTGCCTGGCAATGTCGCTTTGCATGTGTGTCCGTCCCTCGGCATATCTGCCAGCCTCAGAGGGACACAGGGCGTATACGTAACGCTGCCACTGCGAAGGCTTTTGTTCAACATGACAAAGACATGACAGCGACAGCCGAAGCAGCAGCAGAAGAAGCAGGCAGCAGCAGGAGCAGCACGCAAGAAGTACAACAACCACGAAATTACGCTCTTTGTAATGCTTTTAATGCTTTCAAAATGCTTCCCGGATTGATTTATGGCCCAGACCACGACAAAGAAACCAGGAAAAGCTCAGCCAGGACTAAGACCCGGCATTGACAAATCAATAGGCGGCTTTAGAGGTCAAAAAGATGGACTTGGGCCTGGGGATTACTCCCCCGGAAAGTTATGAAGAAGTATCTTTTGCAGGGCTTTAAATTTATTGAAGTTGGTTTCCTTCGCCTTGGCCACTCTATCCCATCCATTTATTAGCCCGACGAGGAATGACAACTGAAGCAGCAGCACTCTATTGTCACCAGACCATTCATCAATTTCACTTACTTTCCCATTCTGATGGAAAACCGGCAGACAGAGGAAAATGAACCGGATCACGAGGAGGATGAGGTGGTGGTGCTAAATCCTATGGCCTTGGGTGGGTAAACATTGTCTACCTCGTTGCTTTGTTTTGCTTTCATTGAAACTTCTGTGCCGTCGTTGATTTGCATATAGAAAACTTGTTAATAATGCCATCCGAGGTATGGGGTGTTGGGGGGAATAAGTTACCTAAAATTAGTGCTGTCAATTTGTCGTTTTTAGCCCAAAAATTATTTAAAACCGCAAGTTCTAACTGTCATAAGAAAAATGATATAATTTTTACTCCTATTACTTTATTCTTAATATTATAATTATATAATTTTATATTGTTGAAATATTATATTAACAAAAATTGGGACTAGAGAGCAAACGACGATTAGTTAGTAATTAGAGTAAGCAAGCCGACGAGTAAGGACGATGGTCAAAGCGACGAGTAAGAGCCGAGTAAGCCGAACGACGAGTAAAAGTAACGAGAGAAAGTTCTAACTTAAACATAAATATTTTATATATTTTATTTATTTATGTTATATATGTGACATTGTTTAACATAAAAATATTATTAATTATTCAAAAAAAATCCACAATTAATTTATTTAAATATTTTAAATTTAAAAAAACTCTATGTATAGGTCTGCTTTCATTATAATTTAAGAGATCTTAATTTAATTTTATATTCAAATTCAAAGGCACAAATATATATATATATATATACTTTTTTAGACTTTTTTATACATATAAAGATTTTCAATTTTATTTTATAGTATATTTTACTTTATTCGCAACTGTTTCTATTTTATCTCTTATTTTGCATAATTTATTTTGATGGCACCACTGCCATCCCATCCGTGCCATAACCAGGAGCAACAACTTTGCCAACCGGCTTAGATGAAAGTTTTGTGATTGAGTTTTTGACAGTTTCTCTGAGGGATTCCTGCAGACCCGTCCCCCAAAAAAGGTGTTTGCACTAAGCTTGTTTTGATTTCCCGTTTATTGTTTTTGCTCAGCTGCTTTCGGAAAGTTTTCCAGCTGCTAATTGCTTGAGCTCATAATTAGAACAAATGCAAATGAATGTTTCGGATTTTCCCGACCCCGACCGCAGAGCCTCCGTTTTCACACCGCATACGAATATTTTTGTAAATTTATGCAAATGACAGAACGCGTTAAAATTCACGACTAATTAGCCCGAAAAGTTGAATGGAAACACAAAGTATTTGGCATAAATTTATGTTGAAAGTCCATGACGCCTGACAGTTTTTTTTGGCCACGATTTGCATAAACAAATGCAAACGAATGCCAAATCAACGACTGCCACGCCCACCTGCTGTTCGTCAGGAAAACTTTATTCTGTTCTTCCTCCTTGGCTGCCACAATGTAAGGGAACTTTTTGGACAAAGCTGAGTTTTTGAGCAGAAAATTACTATACAAAAAATACACCTTAGAATATGATATATATTTCTTCATACATTTTGGTTTTAACTTAAAAAATACCTTGCAAAAATCACCAGCACCAGTCTTAAATAAAATCCATTTTTAATTGATTTAAATATTTAAAAAGGACGAGCTTAATTAGTGCGTCATGTGGCATTTTCCACATTATTTAATTATTCAATTTGTGGCTTTAATAATTAACACTGGTTTTTTTTGCCGCTTTAAATGTCACCTATAATAAATTAAAATGTAATGCTTTGGGGTTAAGCGGATTAAGGATATTGGTATAAACTATTAGTAGAGACCTACTTGTTTGCGGAAGTGTATTGAATTAAGTTATTACATTTATTACTTGTTTATTATTTTGACTAAAAGTATACAATACTCTATGTATATTTTTAGTCAAAATAATAAACAAGTAATAAATGAATTAACTTGAGTGTTTTCAATAATTAAGATTTTAATTTAAGGGACTTAAGCTATTTTAAACAATTTTTCATGTTTATTATATGCTTACCTTTTTATAATACTTTTTCTTAATTGCCGAATTCATTTAACACGTATAAAAATAGCCACAAATAAATAAATCATGCCATAACTTATATAATTAGCTAAGAAACTTTCTAAATCAAACCTTTCCCTAAATTCTATTTATTTAAATATATTTTCAGCTTTAAATGTAAAGGATCCAAAGGCTTAGATCCCACAATACAGTTGAAGCATGTCTATTTTTCATTTTTCCACATTTTGGGCTATGCTCACTTTGATGGCCAACACGAAATGAAATGCGCAAAATGCTGGGCCCTCCATTTCCCCCGAAGCTAATTTGGGAACACAGGGAAATAGCAACAAATTTTTGGGAAATTCGGAATTCATCTCTTGTTGCTGACGTTGTTGCAATTAGCCCCGAAATGCGGTTCAATTAGGGGAGTACACGCCCTCGGCCGGCCGGCCCTGGTGAATGGGCATGGTCCGGAGCGGACAGCCGGCCGCTAATTTGCATATTGCATTACACGAAATTTCAAACTAGAGACGGGTTACGTTACTGCAGAGAAAAAAATATATAATATAATATATATATATCAAATTCAGACAATAAAGTTTCATATCTCAGAAAAAGTTATTGATTACAGGTTATTTTCTCTCGAATTCTTGAATAGAACTTGTGAAATAATTAGACTTTTATTTAAATGAAGTACAAGCCCTTGGATTTATGAACTTTGGTTTTAGATCAAAATGTAGTATCGAAGATAAATATATAATATATAATAATAAAAATATAATATATAAAATATATATAAATATATATAGAATATAATATATAATTTTAGTACAATGATAAGTATGGGAGTTATTAAACAACAAGGTTCTTGTGCATGCTGAACCTGTGCAACATCGCTGTGTTGCCAGCACCATTTCCTTAGAAACATGTTGAGCCACACATATGCTCAACATGTTTCTAAGGAAATATGCCTAGCAACATATTCTTGTGCATTCCCAATTTATTTGATTTAAGATTCCTAGTTCTTATTTTAAATACATTGAATTCAAGATTAAAAATATCTGTAAAATATAGTCTGAAAATACAAATATATATTTTTCCCGCAGTGCAGGATGAATCAGTTAACGGCTCTTTTTCTCCGAACCCGTACAATACAACCCGGCTTAATTAAAAATTTTCTGTCAAATGGCGCTCCCCTGCAGTGCATCAATAATTCGATTGTCGGCCAACGCCCGCAGTGGCAGCTATATTTGGTAAATACACAGATCTAACCAAACTGATTTTCCATTTTCCAGGAGATCAAGTTATCCTCGAAGCATTTGCAGTATTGATTTTGCCATAAACATGCTGTCGCCGGCGTCCTTAATGCGCCCGTTAACTCGCCAATAAGCGGGAAATCCCGCCTGTCGCCGTCGCCGTCGCCGTCTCTCGCCGGGTATATTCCTTTAAAGATAAAACGGCGTAAACGTCAATTATGGGGGCGTACATCCGGGGATCCAGGCCCAAACCCGGATGATTGAATGATGGAGGCTCGTTGTCGGAAACAAAAACTAAACCAACAGAACGCTTAGACCTCGTCAACGCCACCGGGTGGCGGCCACGGGAGTGACATTTTTTGAAAGTAAT
The DNA here is from genome assembly GCA_008042775.1 of Drosophila pectinifera. NCBI lineage: Eukaryota > Metazoa > Arthropoda > Insecta > Diptera > Drosophilidae > Drosophila > Drosophila pectinifera. The sequence goes on along the minus strand of VNKC01001389.1, from coordinate 58,534 downwards.
CCCCGCCCCGGCACGAAATGTTTGATTTATGTCAACGTGAGGGAGGGCTCTACGCCATTAGCTTAGTTCTGGGAGTATGCGGGTCCTGAGTGCGAATTTTCAGCGGGACATGTGGCTTGTGTTTCAGAAACTCAAAAAGTTTTGCTTGCTATTTGCTGTTTGAAATGCTGATTTATTCTGTGCAAGTATACTGTTGAATTTACTCCTTCAAACCTTTAAAATAAGTTATGCCTCAAAGTAATTTACTTTCTGGAATATATCTTATATTTACAGTAAACTTTATTACAATTTCATTAAACATAAAAGGTTAGAAAATTAGTTTAAATACCTATAAGCTTTAACCACAAATATATATGAATAACTGCTGCATATAAATTGAGATATTAATCAGCCGCTAAGCTCTCTGTGTTGACCAAAATAAACTAATTAGTTTGGACTCATTGAAATCCAATTAGCTGGCCAATTTCAGGTTGTGAACTCATAATTAATCAAACACTTGAAAAAAAATGATTTTTAATTTCTAATGAGGAAATTCTCTAGCGAAACAAGCCAAGCTTGCGTTTCCTAGGAAACTAATTGGTCAACAGAGAGGAGACAGAGGAATATAAGCCAGAAAGGGGGTAAACAGGATGGCCAAAAGAAGCCACAGGAATTCACTTTGAGTTTCCCAAAAGCTATAAAGCAATAGAAATCCTTTTGAAAGAATATTTTCAGGGTAATTAAGGTTTTTGCCAGGCTTGCTATTGCTAATATACCAGCCTTTTGTGTGTTTAACATTTCAAAATAAATAAATTGCTTGCTTATTAAAATTTAAAATTTATTCATTTATTATTTAAAGCAACAGTTGATTTCAAGTGGCGTTTCCTGGTGAACCAATAGACCAAATGCTCGCAGAGAAAAACCAACGTCGACAGTCCCAAGGAGCATATCAGCAAGCGCCATATCCAGATGAGATCGGAGACCTTAAATTCCCGGAATGCCGCATGGGAAATGGGATCCTTTTGGGAGATCATTCCCAAAGCGGTCATCGTACGGAGCGTTTCCTGCTTCCAATAATCCAGGAGCCCAGCATCCTGGGCGCGGTGGATGAGCTCGTTGAGGGGATGTTCGTAGATGGAGTTGGCCTGCATGGGGATCGCCAGCAGGACATTGCTCTGGACAACGGCCAATTCCCGCAGGAAGCAGAAGACCGGCTGCTTGAACAGCTCCTGTCGCTTGGCCATGATCAGCCACTCGGTGTCCAAAGCGGAGTACGCCTGAGAGCTGTTCAGATCTTCTCTCAGATCATTAAATTCCTGAGTTCTGATGAACTTAATCTTGTTTCGTATGGCACTAATGGGTCGCTCCCAATTAAATGTGGTTAGATAGAAACGCTCGGCCTCGTCGAAATATACGCTAACGTGGGAGTCCCTTAGGTCCTCGAAGCTCGAGATCTGCCGGGCCTTGGGATGCTTCGTGAGGAGAGTCTTCAAATGGGCAGAATAAAGTGTGCTCAGCACTAGGCCCAGTAGGAAGAGAGTGGCATTCGTGACCCTCGAGCTAAGGGTATGTCTTGCCCTCATATTGAAGGACTGTCCTAAGATCCCCGATACCATGCGCTCGTTGAGGACTAGACTAGTCCAGTCCATTCGCTTCCGCAGGAGCAGGGCTCCAAAGCAGGTGTCCAGGATGTTGAAGATATAGTAGAAAATGATCAGGACGAGCAGGAGCCTTGCACCGATCATGACCACATACACATCGGCGGTGCGTATCTCCTGGGCACAGGGAACCACCACAAACCACAGGCCCAGATCGTAAATGCTGGAGAAGACCCCCGACTTGCTGGGCTTCTCGAAGCCACACAGGCTGATGGGCAGGTCAAGGGTGCCATTGAGGGTCAGATTCCGGAGCAGGAACAAGCTCAGAGACTCACCTGGCACTATGTCCCTCTCCCAGCGGAAGGTGAAGTTATAGATCCGGGTGAACTCCAGGAGTAGTTTGTACACATAACCCGTCATCTGCATTTCTCCGGTCTCCGAGTCCCGATAGACTACCGAGCGGGGAGGGACCTGTTCTGGCAGACTCACTATATATCTGCCGTAGTAGTTCCGAATTCTGCTGAAAATGGGTTCCTGGCTTGGATCCACCTCCAGCCAACGCTTCGGCGCGTAGGGCTGTAAGCGATGTATCCTATTTCCCTGGCCAACTACTGCCACGTCCAGGAATCTTAGGTGCTCCGCTGTGTAGGCAATCTCATCCGATGGCTCTGCCTCCCATCTCCGGCAGAGCAGCAGCCTGACCTTTCTCATATTCAGCAGACTCCGGTCGAGGACCTGCCACAAATCAGAGTCCAACTTTGGATTTCCTGTCTGCCAGACTAGGGCCAGCATCTCCTTGTTGTGTTTGCTCCTCAAGGAGAAGCTCATCTGCTCGTCAAAGTTGAGGACAGGCCAGGAAGTCACCTCCATTCCATTTAGTGGGCTGTGGCTATGTTTCAGCAGGAGTATAGTTTCGTAGGGCCTGTCCCTGTAGATGTTGACCAGGATGGGTTCCAGCCAGCTTGTATTTTGGGCCAGGAGTAAAACCGGAACCAGTATCGACCACATGTCCCTGCAGAATGATGGAAGTACCAGGAAAATGGCTGTCCAAGCATTTTTCTTCGAATAAACGCTAATTAGCTGAGGTTATAAATGATTTGAGGACCGCCTAATGGCCCACGAATTGCAGGGTATTGAAAAATGGCCGTCATTAGCATTAAGTTTTACGGCTCAAATGTGCGTATTAACAGAAGCAATTATAAAGGGAAAGCTGGTGGAAATACATATTAAATGCCTGAACGGTTGCCTGAACTTCGTTATTTCCATCTCCGGCTTGATATTTACCAAATATATATTCTAATTGCCATAGCAAATTGCTTGCAATGTTTTTAATTTGTTGCACAAACATCCCCTTGACTCCATTAAGCCAGTTTGCATTGATTATATATCCGGCTTTGGTTTTGGCAAATATTTGCAATCAAAATATATGGCCTTAATTGATGGACACTTACCTGGTGTGTATGAGAGTCCTGGCCTGAATTATGTGTTGTTTTAACTCCACATAAACCACATCCCCCTGAACCAGCTTGAACCTTAAACTGCTCATCAACTTTTCAACAAGTTCTTGCCACTTCCGCTGCCAAGTTGAGCATTTTCTGGGTTTGCACTTCCATTTTGCCGGCGTTTCTCCTCCAATTAAACAAGTTAAATGTGCTGAAAAAAAGAGCTGAAAGGATGCGAGTTGCCTGAAGAGCGTGTCGCATTAATTTTCACGCGAGTGCATATTTGATTTTTCCTTATTCATATTTCTTCTGCCTCAGCTTTCCCCAGAGCGAGAGTGTGTGCGTGTTTTTGCATAAAGTCGAGACGAGTTTTCCCCCTTCTCCCCCTCCTTGACATGCATAAAATTGCACAGAACTCGGAGTGGGCATAATTTCCCCCTAGACTTAAGGACTGCGCAACGTGGCGTATGCGTAATGTAGGAGTAATTGTATTTATTTGCTTTGCTGATTGATTTTACCGGGCTGAGAGGTGGGGAGGGTGGGGATTTCATGGCCCACATCTTTTCCCGGGCCAAGACAATTTGGTTTATCAAAGTCATTTGGCTCCTGTTGGCCTAGAGGCAAAATGCCAGCCACGCCCACATAAATTAACGCAGATTTAACGAAGCGTTAACACAAAGGACGAGCCCAGCGACGAGCAGCTGCCAGAGTCAGAGTCCTGAAAAGCCTCCTCCTCCTCCTTTGCGACAATAAATTTATTGGTTTTATCCTGCGAGCTTATCAAGTTCATCCACAGCTCGGAACATGTGCAGTAAATTTTTATGTCAAATGAGTTTCGGTAGCGCTTTTTCGTGATATAATTTATGCAAAAAATAATGAGCGCGCTTTTAGGCGCTGCTGGGAAAGCCGAGGAAAGCTATGGAAAAGCATGTGTGTGTATGGGAAAAGTTATTAATTGATTCGGCTTTAAGGCTGTTGACTCAATGGCTCATCCACAACGGTGAAGCATCCTTGAAAACTTGGGCAAAAAGGAAAAGTTTCCTGGGTCCTTGAAACCCCTCCGCTCTTGATGGGACTCCTGCGCCTAAGTAGGGTTCCTTAAGATTTCTTTCGACAATGTGTTAAGTGAAAATTGACACAGGCCAAAGGGGAGAACTTGGCTTGATTGAACGCCCTGCCAAATGTGGGGGCTTTAAAGGCCCAAATGTATCTCGGGAGTATTTAAAGTTTGTCAGTAGAAGCGGCAGCAGCGACAGTCTCCGGGCCAAAGTTTGCCATGCTAAGCTGTGAAATTGTTCGCCATTTTGCGGGCTCCACTTTCGGCTGTTCGCCTTTTTTTAATTAAAAAAATTGGCCAACTAAAACGGGGACAGCCATTTGAACTTGCTCCTTCTGCCGCCATTTAATTTCCAATCTCTATGCCTGCTCCACTGTGGCAGCAAACTTTCGACACAAATGTAATTAAAATACTGCAAATATTTGCCCAGTGCATCAGCCAATTGTGCAAGTCGCGTTCTCGGCTGGATCCTTGACCGCCTTTCCGCCTTTTCCGCCTTTTCCGCAACCTCTAATGCGGAGTATCCTGCCTGGCAACCGGCAACAACCAGGATGGCAGCCGCATCCTTTGCGAGTTTGCGCTTGTTTGTCATCCTTTTTGCGGTGCCCAGCTTGCGCCCTTCGCATGATTGCGGCTTCATGCCTTTGCATATTTCCCATGAATACAATTTCAGCGTATCCACACTCGCACACTCGCACACACGCACACACCCAGGGCCCTGCAGGAGTCCGCCGAAGAAGGACGAATTATGCGTGAATATTCGCTGATATGCGAACTGAGTTGTCACAAGGAGACAGACGGGCCCAGGTTGTCGCAAAACCGCCTGATATGTGGCTATATCTTGGGTTACTCCCGGTATGCCAAGAATTTAGTTGTCAACCTTGATTCGGGGGAATTTATGTTAAATATATCTACGTTGAGAATGCCAACTTATCATTGGGATTGTTATAGAGTTGTAATAGCTGAGAAGGGTTCTTGGAAGTAAGTGCATTCCTAAGAACTTAATCAGAGAGATTATATAAATTTCATTAATTTATTTTAATTAACTTTGTAAGTCTGTTAACTTTGGGTAAGTGAAGAATAGAGTTAATTCAGGTGAATAGCTGAAACCTTTTATATTAATAATGCCAATTTCATGGTATATTAGTGGAAACTATTGTTCACCTCAGGTTTTCATTAGTTGGATCATATTTTAGGTTGTAATGGTCAATATAAACATAATTGTGTTTTAAATAAAGTTTAGCTTTAATTAATTTCTATTTAGTAACTCTTTTCCGGGGCTTACTTTTAATAAAATAACTTAAATAAGGGCTTAAAAGTCTTAAAAATCTTCAAAATATGACATAATTCAATTGTAACTATAAGCAAAAGCAAGTAAATAGCTGATTTAACAACTAGAAGCAATATAAAATGTTAATTCAACTGAATTATAGCCTCTAGTAATTACATTTTTTGTTTTTATGCCTTGAACCAGCTCTTGAATCTCTTCAAGCCACTTAAAGGTTATAACTGGAATTTAGTAGTCCATTAAAATTGTTGTAAGCTCTACAAGTACTCACCCCAAACAGGTTTTACTTTAATTTTTAAGAATAAAGTAAGATTTTAGAATAAAAACCAATGTTTGAGCATGTTTGACCATGTTTACCCTGTGGCTATTGAGCCAAAGCGTCTCTTGAAGAGAGCGCCAGACCGAAAACCAAAACAGAGAACCAGTGAGCCCCATACCCCACCAGCCCCCGCTGCCTAACCCAGGCCAGCCTAAGCGTCGAGCACGTGTAGTTGCTGCTCTCTGATTGGCCGTTGGCTTTCGCTTTTCGTTTCCGCAGAGAGCCAGCGAGCCGAGTGGCGGGCCAGCGAGGCTAAGAGAGCGCTGTAAGAGAGCATCCAAACTGGTTTTCCAACCAAGGGGCACCCTGTATGCGGCTGCTCGAAGCCAGCGAACGAAGCGAGCGCTCAGTTGTTGTTCGGCGTTCTTTGTGGCCGCATTGCGTATACGCAGAGTCCGTGTTGCTCTTGGCGTCGCCACCGAAAAACGAAATTCTGCATACCGGTTGCTTCCTGCCTTCGCACCTAACGGTTTCACGTCACTCGTCGCGCGTTTAAGAACTCAAATTTGCTTAAAAGGTGTATTTATGAAAGAATAGTAAATGCAAACATAATTGCAGCTGCGCCACACAAGGTAAACCCATGCTGACTGCTCACACTTATTAATTCGTGGTCGTGCGCTGCATTCTCGAGAACGGGTTCTACGGCATTCCCAATCAAATTCTGCACTGACGTTGGCGTGGTTTTTTATGCTCGTGACGAAAGTGAAGTTCCCTCAGATCGCAATCTAAGCGTTTCCGTTTTTTCGGTTCGAAAGTGCCCAAGGAAAAGTCGTTAGTCGCAATTTACGGGATTTGCGAATGGAAGCAGGCATAAAGCAGAACTCGCAGAAAAAAGTTATTTAATATTCATGCCCAACGGAGTTGGAGGGAAAGAACCATCCGCCGCAGACAAACATAGCAACAAGTCGGCGCCGCCGTGTTTATTAACATTCAGCTGAGAGCTTGGATAGGTAGAAAAGCGTCATCTTCCGAGAATTGGCAGTTAATTTTTGAAATCACCTCCGGACCAAGCCGAGTTGAGAAAGAAACCAAAAAACAGGCTGAGAAAAAAGAACCAAGGAGAGCCCGGAGACACCCGTAGGTGTTGTGTGTGAGTGTGTGCCTGTGTGCCTGTGATAACTGTGAAACTTTATACACGACCAGGGGTGGGGGAAAAGAGCAGCAGGTGAGTCCCCTCTCGCTGAGGTTCGAGAACTACTCGAGCCACCCACGCTGGCCAAGGCATAGAAATGGAAAGTTTCGCATCATTTCGTAATAATCACGCAAGTGCTGACGCCGCCAAAGAAAACTATGGGAAAATGGGAGAAAAGGGGGAGGAGAATCTGCAGATCGCAGCTAAAAAAACGATTACGCGACGCGTTCTAGATACATTTGGGTTGCATCGCAGATCTTGCCCAGATATTAGTCGCTTATTCTTGAATGTGTGCCAAATGAGAGGCAGCTGAAAAATATTAAGCGAGAGACGACCGTCAGTTGTGTTTATTATTTTTATAATTTATTGCACAACAATAACAGGGAGAGAATATATAGAATTCGGCAGCGAGAACTGTGTGTTCCATTCTCGTCTGCATCCAGCCGCATTCCGCGGTGAAATGCATCTGCAAGATACACACGAAATGACACGGAATCCGGCGAGACAGACGCATAATAAGCGATGAATTTCAGGGCAACGACAAAATTGCTGATAACTGACCAGCAACCACCAACATTTCGATTCTCTCTCGCTCGCCCTCCGCTCCGCTTTTGTTTGATCATTAATATCTTTAGTTTCTTTAGTTTCTTCAGCTTAATATTCCAACAGAAAAGTCTGGGGAAAAGTTCGTATATCTCTGGTGCTCGGTAGCCAGCTTCAAGGTTAGTTTAGACTCTGCAGCTATATTTAAAGTGTCTTGCGACTGGAAGAGCTTGACTAATGATCTTCCATGGGTTTTAAGAATGTTTATCAATTAAGTGTATCAATTAAAGGTTATTGGATGTGTATTAAGGTGTTTTCTAGGTATTGATTCAAAGGTTTGAGGGATTAAGCTTTAAATAACCCCCATAAACCTTAGAATTAAATGACTTACAATATCAGTATCAGCATCTGAAAGTATCTTCAAGCAGTTATGTGTTTCCAGCTACTTGCTAGGTAGACTCTACCTAGTTATATTTATTTTAAAACTTAATTAATCTCGGGAAAATCTCACATTTTTCATATAAAGTCTCCCCAATGATTTGGTTTGAAAAATGTTCACAAAGTTACTACATATATTGCAAACTCTCGGAAAATTGATAGTTCAATGCTGCTCTCACTCACTTCAAGGTTGGTCTACCCTCTAGAGCCGTATTTATGCCATCTTAAAAGGCTTAAAGAGCTCAGCTAATGATCCCCAATGAGCTGGCCGCGTTAAAAGGCAACAAACCCGAAGAATGTTTGTGAAAACTTACCGAAAAAAGTAAAAATCAATGCTGTACGGCATGTAGTAGGATTTGGCAATCGTTGTTTTGCCCAACAGATTTATGTTTGTGTGTTTGGTTTAGGCCAAAATGTATCTCGGCTGATGCTGTTTCTGCTGCTGAGGTGCGTTCCAAGGGGGCGGGGCTGAGACATGGGGAAAGGGGTAGGTAGAGCGTAGAGCAGACACAGGCTGAGTGGCCGCCCGCTGCTATTTATAGGCGCTCAACAAACACACATACGCTCCTCGCACAAAGTGTATCTTGTGGATATACACACAGGCAAAAGTTTTGCATCGCCCCGCACCCCTTCCCGTCGCCATATAGCTATGTCTGGGGCTGTCTGCCTCATAAATACATACCTATATACCACATGACAATGGCGAGACACAGAGAACCAGATCCAGAACCGAGAACCCATCGCCAAGTGGCTAACGATGGAGGATCGCCCGTCCGGGATCTGCTGTCGCCTCTCTTCTAAGGCGAAGCAAGTTGCCTTTTGTCAGTTAGTTTCTGTGAAATCGAAAACAAGATTGATGCCTCCCCACAACCGGACACTTGGCGGCGGGGCGGGGTTTCGGCCGAAGGAGCTAACGCAGCTGCTACACGAAACCGAAATAGTGTGGATTTTATAAGGAATTTTATTAAATTAAACAATATTCAAAGAGCAAACTAAAATTATCAAAGATAGAAAGGGTTTCTTGATAAAAGGTTGTTTACTGTTTAAGTCCCGAAGATGTTCTTTTTATAATATGAATTTTATTAGCATTTCTTTTATTATATTTCCATTTTAAGCTAATTTCCTCTACTGTATCTAAGAAGTATATCTATAATACGTTTTACGACCACTTATTTGTTGCTGTGCATGCGTATCTGTTTAATTGCCGTTGTTCATATGTTTTTAAAGAAAATACAGGGAACCCGGCATCTTGGCAATTTTCCTTTCAACTTTTCCCGCGAGCTTGTTTTTTTTTGGGAAAAGTGCGCAGTTATTTTTTCGGAAAAAATACTCAAATACCAATCAGTCCGCGACCAGTTTCGTTTTTTCTTGCATAACAGCCAGCGGCAAGTGCAGAAATTGCAACTGCAACTGCAACTGCCACTGCAAACGATGCGGAGGCTGCGGCAACTGCTGCGCCCGCAGCGGCTGCTGCGGCTGCGCAGTAAATATCTTTAGTTTCGGGCATGACAAAAGCTGGCAAGCGATTCGCTTCATTCGCTGGCTACGTAATTGCAAGTTCGAGCGCAAAACTTGATACTTGGAGTGGAAAAGACAAGGCAGAGCCGAGAGAGATACGGGCCACAAATTGCAGCTGACTGCAGCAGTCGCGCTTTTGTTTTGTTTTCCTTTTTTTTCATATATATATACTTTATTTTTGTTTTGCGGCCATCTCGCTTGCACTTGCGCGCTGCATGTATCTGAGTATCTTTCAGTATGCAAGAACCGGAAAGGAAGTGAGCGTGTTTGTTACCAACGCAAACCGGTTTAGCTCTCGGCTCCAATGCTTCTTTTCCAAGAAGCACGACGCCAAGTCATTCACTTGCAGCCGATTCCACTCTATATATATATATGTTCATATATATATTCGAGTAGTAGTAGTTTTTGCTGCGGCTGCGACGGCGCAGTTGCAGTTGCAGCGCGGGCGCAAGAACAAAACGAAATGGATAGAACTTACACTGTGGGAAATTAGCTACACAAATGTTTTAAGAACATGAATAAATAAATTACAAGAGCTTAGTAAGAACCTAAAAATTTTAGTATAAACTACAGGAATATTTATTGTCGAGTTTAAGAGCTAGGTTTGTTTTTCCAGGGCACGTATCGCGGTGCAGCATTCCGTGCGGTTTTGGTAGAGTAACTGGGCTTTTCACGACCTATTAGTAATCAAAAATATATTATATATATTATTTATTTTCTATGAGAATAGTTTATTTAAGTTTTATTATTCAGAAAATGTTAAATACTTTTTAAGAAAAAATCACTCAAGCTTAAAGAATATATAACTTGTAAAATTCGCCCAGGAAAACGTCTTAGATTTTTAGTTGTTATAAAATCTAGCAACTCAGGGTTTAAGCATCCTTAGCATATACTTAAGTACACTGTAGGAATTTTTCTCAGTGTGCCTTGAAGAAGCACGAGGCACCGAACAATGCGAAACCGATAGTTGCCCGTAGACCAGAAGACAGAAGAATCGAAAAGAGACGTGCGTAGCATGGAGCTACGGGTTTTGGTAGTTGCAACTTGGAACCAGCCAAGCTTAGGGGGCGGAAGGGGAGTGGCACTCGGGGTGGGTGTTAAGTGCTGTCCCCCTCTCTCTCTCTCTGCCTCACTCCTGTTCAGTCCCTCCGTTTCTCTCCTTCGATGTTGGGCTTTTTGTCTAGTACAACGCATGTGCAGGCCGCTTTTCCGAGGTACTTGAACCTTATTGTCCATAGGAGTGTGTGATGTGTGTGTGGCCACAAAATGGCGTCGGGCTAAGGTAGCTAACACCATGATATATGTTGTGTTTTGTGGGCGAAAGAACATTGAACTCTGGTCGAGTTGCAGGCATTATATAGAGCAAGGCGAAGGGCCAGTCAGAAAACTAACATTTCTAAGGAAATCTACTAAAAACTCAAGACTCCGGAACTTTGTGGGTGAACTGAGAAAAAGTGGAGGTGTTCTTCTAGATAAATATGACAGAGAATTCATAAGTTGTTGCAGCTGCCTAAAGGCAGTATACTTTTATAATTAATAGAGATTTCTGACCTTTGGGTTATGAACTTCTAAAGAGATTTATTTGTCACCTCTGATAAAATCTCTGCTACTTTGCTTTTTTGGCTACAAAAACTTCCTATAAATTCCTTTAAAAGTGATTCCCCCTACCTACCAAAAGCTATCTAAGCCCAAACAATTTCCAAACAGTGACGCTGCCATTAGGTTAAACTCCTGGGGTCGAACTGGGGAACCTCCCTAATCCCCGCCTGAGTGCAGGCTGACCTCAAAGCAAAGCTGATTTATGTCGCTCCCCAAAAAGTGTCAACTGCCGGCCAACCTCAACCCAATGCCCTCCATTCGGATGCCGGTTCCATGCCCACTCCGATGGCGATTCAAAGTTATGCGGAGGTATCAGCTGTATCAGCTGTATCAGCTGCTGGCAATTTGAACTCAATCGACACCCAAATTGATAACTTAATGCGGGACAGAGAGGCGGCGGCGGGCTGCAGACAGAGACGGCGGAGGTGTGAGTGAGAGAGGGGGCTTTTAAAAGTTGGCTCAGCATATTTATTCACGGGAGACCGTGCCAAGCAATTCGAGACTTCGCGAAAGGCCAGAAAGGAGGCAAATAAACAAACGGGGCAGCAACCAAAGTCATCTCTGGCGGCTGCTGCTGCTGTTGTTGCTGCAGTTGTGTATACCCTAGAAAGGGGTATTAAAGTTTATAAGTCAGAAGCTAAGCTGAGAAACAAATGAGGTATATATATTACTATATATATATATAAACCTCATTTATATCTCTGCTGATTAGGTGATGTAATTAGTATAATTGACTTGATATAAATTAAGTTTGGGTGGTTAAACTATGTCCTATAGCTGCCATATTCTCAAAGTATTCTCTTAAAAGTATTACCCTCTATATAGACACTAGAATACCTAGATATAATATGATAATAAGGTGATATTAGATATACAGATGATAACTAGGTTATTATCTTTTAGGGACATTTATTTATTTATATATACTAAAGAGAGAAACTGACTGATCCTTGGTTTTCCCAAGGTCTGGACTTAGTTTACTTACTACCAAGATCTGTTACAAGTAGAGTACATAAACTGCGGCATGCAAATCTTTGCTTCCTTTTCTCATCTCATTTTTTGTTGTAATTTTTTGTTGTTGTTTTTATAGACATTTGTTTTTGTTGTTTTTGGGTGCTGCGCTTTGGCTGCCTTGTCATTTACACGCGTAAACGTCCGTGACCCTCTGGCCCGGCTCTCGACTGACTCCAACTCAGGGGGGCTCCATTGAGAGACCAAGACAAGACAAAGACAACACAAAGAGCCAGGCGAGTGATAGAGACAGGCAGATAATAAGCGAGAGAGACAGCGACAGCTAACCAGCTGTTGACGTTAAGTTCAAAACTCTTCTTGGGCTTTATCAACTTGTTAAGCCGCTCTCGGCCAGAGCATGGGAAAGCAAACAGGGCTTAATTTCAATAACGAGAAGGGAATCAGTAAATTTTCAAATCTTTCAAGATTATTTTTATTTCAAAGTGCAGGGATTATTAACTAAAGACGAGCATTCAAAAAGGCTTAATCTGTAAATGCTTTAAAAACATTGCTTGTAAGACTTTTTGTATAAATTATAAATTGTTTAGAAAGGAGAAAATCATTGGAAGAAAGCAAAGAAATAGGGCTTAGATAAGCACCTGTTTTCTGTAAAGTCTATTAAGCTATGAAGAGACAATAACATAGACTTACACCTTCAGTATACGAACATATATGTTACCTTTATAAATAACAAACAATTCTCAATGTAATTAAGCAAAAATACAACATGAATCGAGCTTAACTATAGAGCTGACACTTCCGAAACAGCAAATCAAATTGCGACTTCGACCGACACGTGAGTGTAGGTGGTCTCGAATGCGAATTCGAATAAAAACTCATTCAAAGCTCGATTCGCAGAGGTGTCATCGCCACCACCAATTTGAGCTTTGTCTAGCCCTGTGAGTAACCGGAGCCGTGATTAGCCCGCCGATTTCCAACGAACGCGGTGCTGACTCAAAACCATCTACTTAATGACTCACTTTAATAGACAGATCGATGGTTAGAGGCGCTGCGATTAGGCGACGTTTGATTACAGAATAGCTGCCGAAGTCGAGCCTAATGCCTTTCTACTTTTCTGTATTTTCTGAATTTCCATCCACAGATGATTTGTTATTTTTGCTACAGAGGAAAAAAAGAGAAATTGTATAGTCACTAGATGAATTAATTAAAAATTAAGTATAAGAAAGAGGTAAAATATATGCTAAGTTAAATATCTAAGACAACAGAGTTTAGAAATATTTACAACCCTGAAAATTATTCTCAAAAAATTGAGTTTAGTTTTGGAATACAGTTTTATAAGGCTATTTGTACGCTTATTAAGCTATGCTATACTGTCTTAAATCCCCAAGGTGTTAATATGTTTAAGACCTTCTATATAAATTCACAAAATTATAAGACTGATATTGACCAAGATCAAGAACAAATTGTCCGAAATCAGCGAATACCATTCAATCATAATTTAATCATCTTTCTCTTTCTGTGTACTTGCAGATACACCGCAGCGCGAATTGGCAGTGAATGGCCAGATTTCATAACAAAACGTAAAAGAATCGTTGGCCAACTGACGCAATTCAATTTGCCAGCATCGGCAACCGCAAAAGCTCATAAATTGGGATTAGCCGAGAGCTCAGGCCAGGGAGGCAGCGTGACATCGAGGGTTTTGGCCAACAAAATAGCAAATCAATCACAGCGAGCGCTCGCCGCCGCACAGCAATTTGCATGAGCCAACTCGAAGGTGTCCAGAACCAGCAGCAGCAGCAGCAGCAGACACAGCAGAACCAGCCAACACAGAACCATCCTCCCGGCCAGAATACGCTGCCAAAGCCGAGCCGGCCGAGTGGCGTTTTATGGCAATTGCGCCATCAGCTGCACAAGCGTAGCACGCGGAAGATGAAAACCATCTCATGATACTACAAGTGGTCCGAATCGGTGCTATTGAACTATCTGAGAATGCCCTCGACGCCGTACGATCTGGTGCAGGATGACCAGGATCTCCGTGTGCCGCTGCACGCCGAGCAGGCCTTCTTCCACGGCATCACCTTCCAGGCCAAGGTGAGTCCGAGAGTCTCTATTTTTGAGTTTATTTTCCAAAGAGGAGTGGCATCTTTGAGCACTCCTTGGTGGAATTATTTTCCTGAGTTAATTGCCTTTTTATGCGCCAATAAATTCGCCATAAAACATTTATTTAGATTGATATTTAGGACCTACATCTTCACTTAAATATTTATTCTACAATCGTTCTTAGTCTTTTCATGGAAATTCATCAATGGCTTTTGAAATAAATATTAACAAGTGTTTGCTTGGTTTACATTTATATGGGTTGGTTTATATAAATGTCAAGCATATTTATTATATTCATTAAGAAGTTGTGGAAGAACTTTTTAACAAGCCAACAACCTGAAATTTGTTATTTGTTTTATTAGTGAGAATAAATAGTTAAATTAGAAAAGACATCGTTCTTAGAAGAGTGGGGAATTTAATTAAATACTTTCAAACAGTTTTCGACGAGCTTTCAACCTTTTTGTTGACAGCATTTGAAGTTAGCCAAGAGCTGTATATATATTTAATTATATATATAATCATATTAAATTTCAAAGAGCACACTCGCATATTTTGCATTCTTTATTTTTTTTTTGCTTCTGGAATATTTTTTCTGCTAATTTGTTTACATTCCTTTGGCAATAGTCATTGTGTAAGCAGGCATCTCCACAGTATTAGTCATCGAATTTCGAAAAGATACTCAAACATTTCATGATTTCCTGAAACCAATACTAAAGCCATAACTCGTATTTTTGCTCAAATAAACTTAAACCAACCCCCTATTCCCCCCTAATTTTCCTCCAATTTATTTTTGCGGTAGTTGAGCGAATAAACTGTTCTAAACAATTTGTAGATGCAATTACTTATGGTTGCCATATTTGCCGCTGGAGAACCAGTCTTGCACTGCTCTGGGGTGGTTTTTAATTTGCTTTTTATATTTGTTTGGTTTTATTTATGTTTTGTTATTGCTGCTGCTGTGGTTGACGGAAGCCGTGAATAAAGAGAGTTGGCAACGTTAACCGGCGGGCAGGCAAAAGAGTTAGTCAACTGTCACAATTACTGTCTACTGGGCCGGTTGTTGTTTTATGTATGTATAAAAACATATACATATACGGGGACTGGGGGGGAGGGTATAAAATTGTAAACAACATTTCCATTTCGGTACGATTGTACGTGTATCGTGTTCAATTATTCAGCATCGCATTTGGAGCATTTGTTTAGTTTTGTGAGCATTCTTTTTTCTGCCGCTGTGTGTTTGCCTTCAGTGTGTTTTGGTTTCTGGCTTTGTTTATTATTTTTGTTCAATGTGTGGAAATTGTTTGCGTGCCATGCTTTCGCCATGTTCCCCTGATTTTGATTCGATCAGTTACATGCGGTTGGCCAAAACTTCAATTAATTTTGCCTGCAAGATTGATGAGCTTTACACTTGGGTGAAAACTCACCCGTCGAAGTTCATGACTGCCTCTGCCTGGGCATTGACTTTGCCCCTTTGGATGGCCAACTTTGTATGCAAATCACTTCAACATTAGTCGCATCATTCTCACGTATCCGAAGCAACAATGTCTCGCTATCACAGCCACGGAGACTCCTCCAGTGTTTTGCATAATTTCTTGGGGCAGCAAGGCATTGCACTTGGGACTGCGATTTGCAATTGGCTCTTCAAGTTGCAATGGCAATTAAATCCAGCCAATTTTCTATGTCGAATTGCCGAGGGAGCAGAAGACAACAGAGACAGTCAACATTTTGACATTGACAACAGTTGAAGATGTGCACTGAAAAAATATATTTTTTGTTAATTTTTGTAGGGATAATTCAGGCTTAAAATTATTATAACTCTTTTTTTAAGAGAATAAATTAATGATAGAGATGATGGCATACTTTGTCATTTAATTGATTATGGAGTTACTCTTATTTAAACATAACAAATATTCTAATCTAGCTTAACCTCACAGAATACTGCACCTTGCTTTGTGCTCTATCCTAATTTAGTCTCATGGCAAAGCAGGTTCTCTAAAAATTATGTCAAAGTACTAACTCTTACTATTATATACTATATATATACTATTTAAATAATACTAATAAAAATTTTATTAATTTAAAATGTAATTACCGGCTAAGAGCAGCTTTAAATCTTAGCCACAATCTGAATTAGTACTTCATAAAATTTTCTTTTTATTGCCCATCTTAGCTTTAATTATTTATAGTAATATTAAGTTCTCTTCAAGTACCTTCTTTTATTTACCGTGTAGAGCAAGTTTCTTGCTTAGTTGTACATGCACGTGCTTCAAGATTTATTTTGAATACTATTTAAATAATAATTATATATTATATTAATTTAAGATGTAATTACCTGCTAACAACAGCTTGAAACTTAAATTTTAGTAACGATCTAAATTAGTACTTCATAAAAATTTCTTTTCAAAATGTTAGCTTTAATTATTGATAGCAATATTAAGTTCTCTTCAAGTACCTTCTTTTATTTACCGTGTAGAGCAAGTTTCTTGCTTAGTTGTACATGCACGTGCTTCAAGATTTATTTTGAATACTATTTAAATAATAATTATATATTATATTAATTTAAGATGTAATTACCTGCTAACAACAGCTTGAAACTTAAATTTTAGTAACGATCTAAATTAGTACTTCATAAAAATTTCTTTTCAAAATGTTAGCTTTAATTATTGATAGCAATATTAAGTTCTCTTCAAGTACCTTCTTTTATTCACCGTGTAGAGCAAGTTTCTTGCTTAGTTGTACATGCACGTGCTCCAAGCTTAATTTAAATACTATTTAAATAATAATAATATAAGTTATATTAATTTAACATGTAATTACCGGCTAGGACCAGCTTTAAATTTAAATCTTAGCAACAATCTGAAGTAGTACTTCATAAAACTTTCTTTTCAAAATCTTAGCTTTAATTATTGATAGTAATATTAAGTTCTCTTCCAGTACCCTCTTTTATTTACCGTGTAGAGCAAGTTTCTTGCTTAGTTGTACATGCACGTGCTCCAAGCTTCCCCTCTCCCCCCGCCCCCCAAAACATCAACTTTGCTATTATTTGCATTTTTCCATAAGCAAAACAAAGCGTGCAAAAAAGTTTTGCACTTTGTTATGCTTTTGCAGTTTTCGCTTTGTTTGTGCCTTTGGCTGCAGCTCCGTTGTCGTCGTTTGTTGGCTTGTTTATTTGTTTGTTTTGTTTGTTTTGGCCGGGTCTCGCTTTTGGCCAAACGGTGAATACTCGTTCCGTTACCGTTGTGCCAAATATACTATATATGCATCGATGGCTAACCCAAATAAGATGAACAGAGACCCCGGGCCCATCCCTCTGCAGTTCTTCTTTTTTGTGCAGCGTCAGCGCCAAAACTCCATCTGATTCATCTGTCAGAGTGTCCAGTGTGCCGGGGAATGATGGGAGTTATGAATCACTGAGCCACCTGGGAGAGCCAGTTAAGGAGAGTGTCCTGAAGGCACCTCTCCTGGCCGACTTTGCTGCTTAGATTAATTGAATTTCACGCTTGGATTTCGCGAATTGCCAGGCCTTAAGCCCTCGGCCGCATAAATCTTTCAAAAGGTGTATAAATTATTTGCTCACGCACAGCGCCTGGCGCCGCCAAATATTTTCTTCGCACTTTTATTTGCCAGTTTTGTGTATTTTTGTTTCTTTATTTTGTGTGTTTTTTTGGGCGCCTGGCAACACTGCGTATGCTTAACACAGCCTTTGGTGTTCGGGGCTGTGATTTCGCCTTTGCTATTCAGGATACTGCTCTATCAAATATTTATGCGATTGCATCCGATTCAAGTCGATTTATTTGGGCTTAACAACTTCCGACAGGCGTATGGGGAATTTATGGCCCTTTGGTTCATCAATTATTTGAGTCAAGTGGAATCTATCCACCGGGTTAAGGTTGATTACTTGGTGTGGTTGGCCTGAAAGTTTATTTATCAGTGTGGGTAGAGGGCCCGAGCAACTGACATTTCCTCTTTATTCGAACGGGAGACTATGTATCGGTTTGCATACTAAAAACCAATTTCCGGTCCATATAGAATTCATGTTAATTAACTTTTCTTTTTTTTTTGTTGATCCCCCACCCGCTGGCGTTCACTCAACTATAATTTATGAAATTTTTATTTTCATCTTGGTGCTTTTTTTTTCCATGGGCTATTATATATTTTTGGCTCGCAAAATTTCTACGCTCGAGGTAAAATTAATTATTATTTACAAAATAATATTAATTAAGGCGAAGGTGAAGCGCATGTGTTCCAATTTTCCACAAAACCGAACGAATAGCAGAAAAAATAAATCGAGGGCAGGGAAGGAGGGGAGGGGAGCCAGCGAGTGCGGGGCACATAAAAATATTAAAAAACAAATAAAACGGAGACGACGGCCACATGCCTGTGGACCACGTGCTACGCATGTGTGTGTGTGCCTTGGATTTTCCTCGGTCTCTGTTGTGTTTACCCATTTTCCATCTCGAGAGTGTGCGTGTGTGTGTGTGTGGGTGCTCGAGTGTACGCAAAATTATGAATGCTGTTCATGCGGCGTATACGCAATATATTCGGCTCGCCCTGCCCTTTCCTGCCGCTTCCCTTTTGTTTATCTTCGGGGGCAGACCTCGTTTTGTCTTTAGAAGCACGGCAAGAGGACAACTCCGGCTACGTCCTTGTCATATATCAATTTCAATTATCTGGCATTTCCGTTTGAGGCCGTAGCATTTCAAAAGCATTTTGCTATATATAAATTATTGGCAACGACAATGCCTGCGGCGGCTACGTCGACGCCTAAAAAGGGACGCACCCGAAAAGGATTATGCGTCCTGCAATTTACTTGGGCTGCTGCCTCTGGTTTTTCGGTCTGGTCCTGGCTTTTATCAGCCGCAACTGACACCAGCAGGCCCACTCAAAGAGGGCGTGAAAAATGAGTCATAAAATGCAAATAAAACTCGAGAGTCCTTTCTTCCATGAACTTGAGGTTTTACGTGCTTTCGGGAGGGGTTATCATTCCCTAGAGGACAAAAATGTGGGAGCCTTTAGCTTATTTCACAAAGAATTTATTCGTGAGGTAAAATTTTTGAAGTATTCCGTAACTTAATATCTTTTTAATTGTAATATTTATCTTTCTTTATTCAGTGTGATTTTTAAGATTCTGATTTAAGTATATTTGGTTGAAATAATGCTGCTCCTAGTGTTTTTTATATATTTCGAATACAAATTACAAAAGATTACATATCACTTATCGTTCAGTAGTTGTAGCTTCCATTTATTATTTATTATGATCCTTTCATTATCTTCCCCTGTATCACATTTGGTTGTAATAATTCTGCTCCTAGGGTTTTTTTATATATTTGGAATATAAAGTACAAGAGAATACATATCACTTATCGTTTTGTAATTGTGGCTTGTATTAATTATTTATTATGCTCTTCTCTTCTCTTTATCTTCCCTGTATCATATTTGCCAAAAGTTTTTCGCAAAACTCATATAGATTTCTTCTAATTTTTCCCGTTCCGCTCTGTTGTTTGCTTAACCTTTTGCTTAAAGTTCAATTTGCTCGTTAATTTCTTGATAAACATTCGCTGTAGATAGATTCTCAGCATTGGCATTGCGCCATTGATCCTCCTCCCGATTTTCCAGTATTTTGTGTTCTTCACTCTTTTTTTTTGACTCGACTCGTCTGGTTTACACGGGAATAATTAACACGCCTCACCGCCGCCCGGATTTTATGGCCAGGCACTTTGCACCATTCGCTGCTCATCTGCGGGACAGGGCACGGCATCATCATCCTTCTGTTTTGATTAAAATTGTGGTGTCCAGAATGCATTTGGCGGCTAAAGCAACAAGAACAACAGCCGAGGCGTAATGCAAACAAACAGCCGTCGCTCCGCCGATATATTGGACTTTATGCATATCGCGGCATAAAGTGCAATAAATATTTAATGTTATCGCCGCGGTCTCCACGCAACTTGCTGCGCTGCCTCGATTTGCGGCTCCATAATACAATTTTCAATATTTCCAACGGATTTCTTAAAAGTGGATGCCATAAAAGTTATACGGTCAGTGAAAAATGGAATTTTCCCTTACACGCGCAGAGTTCGCACCGCACAAATGGCTGCTTGGGTTATCATATTCATTGCAAATTATCGGCTAAATGCTTTTATGGCTTGATTCCGGCCCTAGATACTCCCGATTCCCCAGCTTCCCGAGAGGATAGCCTTGTGTCTGGGCGGAAATGGCTGCCATTTGGTGGCTACGATTGACTTTGGGGATTCATTTGAATTCGCAGCAAACTCACTTTGTCTTCAATTCGGTTCGATTATTACAGATTCATTCCGCTGGCTGATTGCCTGGCCAGGCTAATCAATTTCTCAGATTCTTTCCCCCTCTGCCTCGTGCTTCTGGCCAGGTTATTCCCCTTTTGGCCAAGTGATACCAAGTAGCCAGGGATATTGGTGGGTGCCACATAAGCCTCTTCTGGGCCATAATTCTCGACCCGCCCGCATTGGCCGCCTTTAATGTGTGTCAAGTGCCGCATTAATGCCGGTCGTCAAGGATTAAGTGGCCATTACTTGCCACGGACTTTGGTTTATCTAGGGTGTCGCTGGCTCGTTGGCCAGCTCATTGATGATTCATTTCATTGCGATTGCCGATCATTGGGCCATGAATGCGGCACACGCTCTACTCCACTCAGCTCGTTTATTATCTATTACACAATTTTCTGTTGCAAATTGGCTCACATTTCGCAATTACACCTGGCGCAGCTGCGGCAAACGAGTTGCAATGAGTCAGGAAAATGCTTTCTCGCCCGCTCCCCTCGGACACCACTCCGTCGTCCACCATCCACCATCCATCTGCATCTCCATCCCTCGATCTCTGCCTGTTCCTGGCCAAAATTGGTAGCACACGCAAATGTGCAAACTTTAGCTCTGTTGGCCATTGTTGCGGGTGCCTAGCGAAGCGCTCAATGGCGGAAGTTGAGACTTGCAACGCCAGCTGCCGCAGCGGCAGCGCTTTCTAGACCAGGCCCATAATATCCAACACACGACGACCCTCGCCCAGAAAACTCCCAAACCGAGTCCGCTGACAGCTGTTCGCTGTCCAACTGGGCTTGGCCCTCACCCAAACAAAGCAAATGAAGCAGCACAATCGAGTGCAGCTTGGCCCGAAATTATTGATACAGGGCATAAATGGGGTATATGCTTTTAGAGGTGATTTTGATTCCTTATAAAACAATTTCAAATAGTTTAGTTTGGTCAGGGCATACAGTAAAATATGTGCTTGAATATTGCAGGCTAAGTTATACATAGTAGATATTTATATACTTATTCTTAAGACTCTTTATTTAGATAATTGAATTAATATTTTTTCTGCTGCCTTTTTGTCTGTCCACTTAAGAGAGTAGCTAGGAAAATAAGCTTGAACATAAGAGTTAAAGCAACCAGGTCTTGCATATATAAACCCTAGGAATATTCTGTATTTTAGTCATATTAAGCCATATAAACTGATAAATCAGATTAAAAAAAATAAAGTATATAAATACAGGGTATCTAATGTTCCAGACTTCACCCTTGTTATTTGATAATGACAAGCGATCTCTGATCATTTCTGCCAATTTTCCCATTCGAGCTAAAATCGAAAAGGGTTCCACAGACTCGTTAACTGCAGCCGCTCACGTTTCATTGAGCCACCAGAAGTCAGAAAAAAAAACAGAAGAGATATAAAAACAGGGGAAAGATGGAAAATTATCTGTGGCGCAGCATCAAAAGCGCCGGGAGCTCTTCTCCCAGCCTAATCAATGACAGCCAGCGAGCTGCAGCTCCATCGGCAAGCGGAAAACTGCAATTGAATCCATTTCGCTATGCAATCTTTCACAGTTTTTCCTGGGCTTTGACTTTTCCTTATCTCGGCGACTGTCGACAACTGCAGCAGCAGCAGCTACTGCAGCCTTTGCAGCAGCAGCTACTGTCGTTTGGCTGTCAAGTGCAATTATGTGCCACCATTCACAGCGACCTTTGACATTGCCGCCAGAGAGCAGACACACAAAGGAGACTGGCAGAGATATAGATATAGATATGGCAGAGGAATCGGGGGTACAGAGACGACAAAGAGAACGGCTGAAGGGTCTCGATGAATGGATTTGTTTTTGGCTGCTTGAATCAACTTTTGAGGCAAATAATTAGCTTCGTTTGAATTCTTTTGTGTTTGGACTGGAAGACAAAAAATGTTATTGGCCTCATTTGAGGCAGAGAACAGGTAATGTCATGGGGGGTACATTAAGTACAAGAACTTTGTGTACTTTAACTTAAAGGGCACTTGTATCTGCTACTTTCAATATTATATTCAAGCTAAAAAACTGAAATTAAGGCTCCGCCTCAGGGTGTACTTACTTACTCCTTCCACTTTAATATACTAATCAATTAATATTTATTTGTAGTTACAAACATTTACTCCTTTAAAAATCATATTTATTATATTTTTCCTGTTTATTATTAGCATTACGTTGTGTTTGTTCAAAAGATATGTTCCTGACCTTCTAAAATAGATATTGGTTTTGTAATTACAATTAAAGAAGTAAAAGTTTGGCATTTCCTTAGATTACATTTCATAGTTTTTGTTTTTAATATATATGTATAAACTATTTATTTAAGTTCTGCTGTAATAATAAGTTTCATAGAGCTGCTATTAATGTCTTTTAGTGACAAAAGAACAGTGTCGCCTCAGTCTTACACAATATTATATATTTTTAAAATAATATATATATATGTGAATATTTTTATATTCAGCTGGCTGTGTTTTGAAATAAATTTTCAAGACCGAAATATAATCAGAAGACGGCAAGACATATTGGTGTGCCCGATAGAAATTGTTTGGCTAACAGCGTGGGCGTGACCTTAACCTTCGGAGTGGACATCTCCGAGAATATAAATGAGGGAACCTCCTCCCTGTCGCCCGACCCAGCTTTCCCATTAATGAAAAAGCTGGCTAAACATGGCTGCTGTCAATTATTTAGACATTAATTAAACACTTTGACTGGCAGGTCCTGCCTGCGGTGGTTCGGTTCGATTGACAGTCCTGCTGGACTTTAAGGAGTAATTTTTACCTGCTCTGCTGGAGAGGAGAGAAGCGAACAATACACAGCGGCCCCTTGACCGCGCCGGGCTTTTCAATTAAATTTATTTGGCCCCATTGAGCGCCACAGCTCTACGTGAGTCTTGGCCAAATGGCAACTAATTTGCATTTTGCGATGGGGCCGCATGTGAAGTTAAAAGTTATTGGGCCATAAATAACGCTCTGCCAAATTCTAAACAAACATTTCTTCGACACTGTGTCGACGGTGGATGCTGTGAAAGTTTTCCACTTGATGCTGGGATCCAGTTCCGCCTCGGCTTGCCTCCCAGCCTCCGCTTCGGTGGGTGGAAATTAGCATAAAAGTTTTCGACGTTTTTGGCATTTTCAGTGCCCGCCGCCGCCTGCCAATCGTAAAATGTATGGAATTGCACACACGGCGCATTGTGCGATACCATAAATGGACCAATTCCCCTTCCGCCTTCCAAATTCCGCCTTCCGCCTTTTGTTCCGTCAACTTTTCTCTAACCAACACATCAGGGCTTCCCTCCAACCCCAAAATTAACTTGTGGGAACAATCAACCAGTTTAGAGGGCCAAAACGGGGGGCCGATGAGAACGGGGGGGTTGGCGCCAAATTGCTTAATTGAAAGCCAAGCCAAATTAATAATTGGCCGCTATTGGCGCCTAATTGTTGCAAATAGCAAAAGGCGTGCGACCCACGCCGCGTATACGCAATGTTTTGTGTATTCTTCGCCGCAGCTAGCTCTTTTGACCTTTTCAGCGAGCGGGGCGCGCGTGCTGAAAGCTTTTTCAATTAGCCACCAATTCATTTGCATTTCCATCGAAAATTATTTCTCCCAAAATACTTCAGCAGATTTTTGTGATTTTTTTGTTGAATTTTTTATATTTGGTTGTTGAATATTGATGGCAGGAGTAGAGCGGAATACTTTCATAGGGTTATTAGTTTCAAAGGAATATTTTTTGTCACTTCTTCTTCTTAAAAAATACTTTAAAGAATTCTTTAACTAAAGCCTTAACTCCTCTTTACAGATAACTTGAGCATAAGCAACCTTATATCGCTTTTAGTAATAATAATAGTATAAGTAGCTTACCTTTATTTAATACATATATTTCACGGCAAATGTGAACTCTTTCTGGGTTTTATAGGTTTAAGTATAGCTTAATATTATTATTAATTAAATTAAATATTTTAAATTGGCTCTATGTAATTTTCTTGTTCTTTAAAACCCGTCTAAGCACAGAGTTCTAAGGCTTAAGACTTATCTCTAGGCCTTAAATTGTTTCGCCCAACGGCTGGTTATAAATATGTATGGGAACTAGAGCGGAATCTGCTTGTTTGAGAGTTTATAGGGCGTGAAGGCAATGTATCCTGCCTTGTCCTGGCCGCGCTCAATTAAATTTGCGTTTCGCCAGCACTCGGGCCCAGAGTTTTTCTTTGAATTTTAATTAAAATACATTCTGTCAGCTGTCGCTTAAAGTTGCGAACTTCTTGAGGCCGTAAGCCGCCTCATAATTGGCTGGTAATGTGGGCGAGGCTCCGGAGTCTCGGTCTCGGACGGATGAGGGCACTTCAGCGGGACTAGACAAACAACCGGGAGCAGGACAACAAACACAACCAACTGGGGCCTGGCACCCTTCTGGCCACGTCGAGTCCTTGTCTATGGTAAATTAAAACTGTGACTTTGGCACTTGTTGGCTTACTAAGACAGTCGTCGTCGTCGCTCTCATTTTTAATGAGCTAAGCGAGAAGGGCCGGGCATCCTCCCGCCGGTATCTGGCAGCTGGGATCTTGGCCAGCTCTTTCTGCCCCTGGCCACTCGAGTGCGTTTGTCAGCCGGGCCGGCCTTTGTTATTAGTTTGTCAAGCTGTCGCTTTGGCCTATTGTATGTGCGGGCGGGACGGTGCACTTTGCCGGCCCGATTATCTCTGCTTTATTTGTCTGCCAGCGACTCTCCTTCTATATAATATAGAAAGGGGAGGCAGCAGCTTGTCCTGGCATTTAGCCGAAAATAAAAGGACAGCTGTTCCGCATCTATACAGCCTCCCCGCCACACACACCTCAGTCCTTTGTGGGCCTTTTAATTATTCAAATTTATTTGTCGGCACAATGTGTGCGTTTTTGCCCAGACCTTGACATATTAATAGAAGACAATGGGGGAGGCGGAAGCGGCTGTGTGTGTGAGGGGCGTGGCCACTGCTGGCTTTAATGAAACCACAGCGAAAGTTTTTAATGAGTTTCGATTCATTGCACGACACACAGGACCAGAGCCTAGAGCACGCAGGGATCTAGTACACAGAGGGAAATGTTTGTAGAAGAATTACAAGATGGAATTCTAAGAATAATAAGAAATATATTCATATATATATTTAATAAGAAATATATTCTTGCTTTAATAACTAAAACTAGGTATTTATTGCTTAATAAATTTAGTTCTTAATCTTAATGGATTTTTCCTCCATGCATGCCTTCAATCAACTTCCTTTCAGCTGCGTCTTTGGTTTATTAATTAAGTTTGCTTAACCCCAACATCTCTCCGAAGGAGAGCTCCGCGCCAAGGATTGCCCTTACCAAGTCCCCAGGCCACTTTGGCAGGACCAGGCCAGGACTTTTCCCTCTGATCTTTGCCAAGACAAATACGGAAAAATCGAGCAGCCATCCTTCTTGGAGTCGCCGTCGCCGTCGTCCCACCTTTGCTGGGAGAGAGAGCATAGCTGAAGTTTTCCTTTTCCGTAACCTTTGGCAAACTTTGCACGTGGCTTTAATTGCTTTCGCTCCGTCTGCTGTCTGCCGGTTATCTGTCCCTGGCCTGCGGCGAAGGATTCCTTTGATTAAAATTACTTTTGATTAGTTAAATGAGAGAGGCAGACGGCAGACTGTGCGAAGTGGCCTGGGAAAGTCAATAGTGGGAAATGGCGGCCAGAAATCGAGGCACTCGTGTATTCGTAGGAAATGTGTCGATAATTCAACTGCAGCCTATAAAAATGCCAGTCACACTCGACTATCTCCCAGGACTTTTCCCCCTTCCCACTCTCTCTCTGTCTCTTTGGGTGTTTCTGTGCCTTGGAAAGTGTCCAAAGTCCTTAGGAGCACTCCTTGCACACGTGTCAAGTGCAGTGCAGTGCACTCGAGAGGGGCAAATGGCCAGAGGGGAGCCAGCAGAGCATTTGTCTGCCACATTCTTGACATCCAGCGGAAGTAGTTGCCACATATTGCCCGGCCATAAATTCTGAACTCTGCTTTAATGTGCCGCCAATGAAATATTTAAGCGGAACGTACATATATATATGTATATATATATATATATAAACAAATAACAGGGACATATCGAGGGGGGCGTGGATATCGTGTCAGCAGTCGCTCAATGGCAACCAAGATATCCGTACATAAATAAATAAAAGCCGCTCGGACCGCCGCCCGAACTAAATCATATTTTTTGGCATCACCACGAGAATCTTTGAATTTCGATGGTAAAAATAAATCGCTGGCAGGCGCAATCCATGGACAATGCCATGAGAATGTTGTGAAAGAGATTATGTATTCCGGGTGGGCCAACTCATCAAAAGCAGAGTGAAATGCCGCAGTAAAAAAGATGACACGTTATGGGTTTGAACACAAAAAACTGGGTGCATGTATTCACAATTTCAACGATTTTTATTCGAATTCAATGAGCCATGTTATTCACTCGATAAATTCTACAAGCTTCAATAGGAACTTCGCTTATTCTATTTTAATAGTACAGGATCCTGACAAGATCTGTGTTTCATTAAAGCAAACAATCAGCAATTATTCAACCCATATATTTTATAAAACTCCATTTTAAACACTCCAGTATTTGAATTTCTAAAAATATTTATCACAATTCAAACAGACTTTTCCACGTCTAAAGAAAACTGGAAAATTTAAATTGAAAATGCTTTCCCGATAGCAAATTCCATTTACAAAATGCCTCGACTACCATTATCTAATTAAGAGCTCAATCTTTTAGATCTGTGTCCCATTTCATTGGCGTCCATTTTCGGGGCTTTCTATTTTACAAACGACATTTCCCCAGCAATTAAGATAAATGTCAGTTTGGCGCAAAATGTTGAGAAACATTTTAATCAATTTTGTCAATTAAATAGAATGGTCCGACATTTGGAAAATGGCTGCAGCTGGCAGAGGACAGAGGAGACAATGTTCTACCGTAGGTTGACAAAAATTTAATTAAAAAACTGGCAAAGCGGAGGAGAAGCGGCTCTCAAACACTTTTCAGTTCATGTTACAGAACAATCGAATTAGCGAGAACTTTTCAGCTATTTCTACGTTGCAATTCGATTGCGAATAGAGTGAGTCATGGCATTCCGTCGTAGTATGTCTTATAAATTATTAATGAGCACTAAATGAACAATTGGCAGTCGGAAATTCATTTGGAAATAATATAAAAATAAATATCGCACCGACAGGTATTAATAGAAAATCGTATCGAACACCTTGACATTGGCTTTTCTCACGAACAGCCACACACTCAATAGTTGCAATGTCCTTATGGGGCATTCCAGTTGCGTGAGGCAGCAATTGGCAAAAGGCTAACAAAAAGCCGCTAAAAAGTGGCCCCCAATCTAAATCCAAATTGTTCGATACTTTTTGCCTTTCAGTCGCGAAAGTCGGGCGAAGCTTATAGTTTTTTTTTTTGCCGATTGTGAGCTGAGCTGAGCTGTGCTCAGTTGCAGTTGCAGCTCACAAATTGCTATATAATGTGCGTGTCCTCGTTTCGAATTCGTTTTGTTTCGTTTTTTGCCATTTAGCTGGCGCTTTTCACCGGGAAAGTATCATTAACAGATCGCTACAGGGAGGCCAGATATCTCGGCCACATTTTCTTTTTGGCTTTTCCCCCGGCCAGCGGCGAGTCGCGTCTCTCCCCCAGGTACTTTTCGGCCACACCCTTTCATAACTCCCAGGTTGCGTGTCATTAGGCAGTGTCCCCAAAAAACCCAGAGAAACATTACTAATTTTATCATTTCTTTTACGACTCGAAACATTTCCGGCGCGGGGCCCCCTTCGGCATATTGATTTTTGAGTACCTTTTCGTATTAGTCAAATTGAAGTCTTTAGGTTACCTTTCCTCTCTCCTTTTTCTTAGTTGCTGTCATCAAAATTTGATGTAATTCTTGGAAAACTTTCGCGCAGAAAAATGCCTTTCTTCACACCACATTGGGCGCGAACTTTGGCGGTAAATTGAACGGAGTGCCCCAAGTCTCGCCTTCACATGTCGGCAGCTGTCAAATTTCGAGAAAACTCTGCACATTCGTCTTGCAACTTCTGTCCAAGGGAGTGTGTGTCTGTCGGGGCCATTTGTCATAGATTTTCGAGTTTCTTTCATCGCCGAGCGAGCCGAAATTAATTGCAAGAAAGGTTGAAGTACGGCAAATTGCATTCCATTGAAATTGCCCAGCCATGTGGGGCATGCCATGTGGCATGCATATATCGCTCATACGCACTGCCGTCCCGCCACTACCTGCCACTTAACATATTCAAAAGGGTGGCAGGAGCAGCAGGAGGTGTTCATATTACGCTAACAAGCACGTGTCCTGGCCCCCTTGGGAGTGCCATCTGTGCATGTGTTGGCCATGTTTGTGCACAATCTGTACCTGGCACAAAAGTGGATGCCAAGAGGATCTAAGCTGCATTGTCTGGCCTGCATAAATTGACTTTAACATGCATTTATGCGCTCTGCATGGCCCGACTTGGCTCTGCTGGTCCCGGCTTTTCCGGGCTTCTCCTGGCATTTTTGCTGCCCCAGTTAGCCTTGGTAATTATATTTGCTCGGCTAATGGGGAAGCTGCTCCACAGATGCCTTTGTTCTAGTTAGGCAATTGACGCCGCTTCGGAGCGAGAACAATAACGAAGCTGGATCCGAATCGGATTGGATCGCTGCTGTTTGTGTGTGTGTTTTAGCTATCATTTTGGCATCATTGCTGAAATTAGTTTTACACTTGAGACCAGTCGTGCAGAGAGAGAAATAAGTCGGAGAAATTTGTCCCTCATAAGCGAAATTATTAATCAAATAAATCTTTGTTAAGACACTCAATCTATATATTCTATTTGCTTGACGTTTTCTTGGTTAAGAAGTCATTTCTTATTAATTTAAAGTATATTGCTGAACAAATTATATTTAATATCATATATTTGCGAGGCTTGGCTTTCTGCAAATGATATTACCTCTTTTAATATATATTTTCAGAGCTTTATTAGCTTTTTTCTTGGTGTGGAACCGCCTAGAATTGATTATAATTATAGTCCAGCTCGGTGTAGCTATGCCAAGTGGCATGAAATTACTTCATAGCAGAGATAGAAGATTCTTCTCTCACACGGCGGATGCAGTCATTTAGGCTCATCCACAGATTGTCAGACGAGACTCGGGATTTCACTCGCTTGCAGGCGACACAAAGTGAAATGCTCGATGGAAATGGAGATGGAGATGGAGTCGTAGTCGGACTCGGAGTTGGAGTTGGAGGCGAAACAGAAAGCGAACATGGGGACACACGGTCATCAAATCAAAGCTCAGCTGCAGCGTCGATTTGGCCATGGATTGAATGGACCAGGAACGGCGTAGAGTAGGGGAGGAGAATGTGGAGAAGTGGAGGGCTGTGGAGTGGGCAAAAGTCAGATGCAGGTAGAAAAAAGCCAAGATGCACGCACATACTGGACATGGCCATGTAGCGGGCCTAAGCCAACATTTGGCGCTGGCTTTGATGGTTTTTACACAGCCTCCAACTGCGACTTCGTCTAGCTATTTCTGGTCTGCCTGTCGCTCCTTCAGCTTGAGTTTCTATACACAGGGAATAATTTTGGTTATAAATTTAGAATTTATATAAAGCTTAAATCATTTTAATTTGATTTATTAATTATGTTGATCAATTGAGGCTGCTGGGATGGATGTTTTCTATTAAGACCCACTTTAATGATGGTTTTACTTTAGAGCCCGCCTTTTATCTCAGTGTCTGGGACTCTCTATCTATGGCTCTTCGTTTGTCTGTTCTTGGTCATCAATGGCCATCGAGTAGGCCTTGCCTTGCTTTGCCTTTGGCCGTTTTTGATGGCCTGGCTGGCTACTTTTTCATTAAGCAGTCGCAAAACACTCTCAGCTCAGCGCCTTGTCTCCGGCTGTTGGCCATTGGGCATTGGCCGTGGTCATCGGGAATTTATTGCAATGCAATTTTCGCCATATACGTGCGTCGGGCATTCGCATCTTTAACGCTTTAAAGGCGCTTTGGGAGAGGAGATGATTTCTCGGCCCTGTGTGCATGTGGGAAACATGAGACCGATAATGTACTGACTAATTTGCATTTTGTAAGTAGTATTTCGGGCGAACTTAACCGCTAACCTAATTAGGGGGAGTTCATTAACCCATGGCCAAGTGAGCCGGGCTGGAGCCCTGGCAACCCAGCAGGTGGCAAGGCAGAAGCCACAGCTCCACTGCTCACCCCCAGCTCGAAAGCTGCTCGAAAGCCACCCCCGAAAAGCCACACGATTCATTTCAAAGGGAGCCGCAACTTGCCCACTCACACCCACTCCTCCGCCTCCGGATCCGCCTCCGCCTGCCTCGATATTAAGGTCGTTCAATAAAATGTGTGACCAGCAAGAGAACCGGGCGGATAAAATCCATGGAAAATTGAGATTGGCATAATTTGAGGCGCCAAGCGCTTAAGCCTGTTTAGCACTTGTTTGTGAAATTTACACCCGCCGAAAACGGCCGAGTAGCGGGAAACACAACAAAACCAGCAAATAATCATAATAACATGGTTAAATTGCTGTATAAAAATTAGCGGTCAGCGAGGGGAGGGGAGGGGAGTAACCGCGCTGATTGAATTATTAAAGCTGCTAATTAAACGCTTCCGCTCGTTTAGCTGCTGTGACGCATTGCTCATACGCCCCGTGCTCCGCGAGAGTGTGTGTGTGTGCGTGTTTGGAGGCACGCAATTTATTTATTTTAATTTCTGTTTGCGCTGTGGCTTTGGCTCGCTCTCTTCTTGCCACTCTGCCCCTTTTCATATCTTGTTCTTAGAGAAGGCACATAATAGCAGTGCTCAGTGGCTTATTATTACCTAGATGGCTGAATGGAAACCTCCAATTACCTTTTAAGACTGGAGTATCCAATCAGATTAACTCAGTTTATGTGACTTTAAACATGGCATTAGTTTGAAGCTTTGCTTTCTTTTATTTCCTATTGAAAAGGGGTATGGTAAGCTAATAATATGATGAGCATATAATGGATTAGCTTAGCCTTTAAATCAAGGATTTAAGTAGCTTAAATTTGAGTATTAGTAAGGCTTTCTTCTCTCAGTATACAAGTAATTGAAGGTAGTATTGTTGCCGCTGCCTCTGCTGCTATCTAAATAATCGCCTTGTGCCAAATTAGACGCCACTTGTTACCAAATGAAAGACCCAAAGAGAGAGAGAGCGAGGGGAGTTTGGGAAGAGGCTTTTATTGTTTTCCTTTTTTTTTTGTATTACATTTTTTTTTTGGTACTGTGCTGTTCTTTCATTACAGTGGTCCATTGTTTGCTTAAGTACTTCCAATTGATTTTCTGCTTTGTTATTATTGTGCCACTCATGAACGCTTTGTCGCCCTCGGTAGCCACTACCACTCGCCCTCACAATTGTTTATGGCCAAATTCGAGGGTTGTTGCCAAGTCGGGGGAGGTTCCGGCCCTGGCTAAAACGGTAACTGGCTTATTGATTTTACCTTTGACTCGGAAACTTGGCCGCCACTGCGGTTCCAGCGCTTCCTCTGAAATGGGAACTCCGGAGAAAGTTTTGCGAAGATGAAATTCCACTTTAAGAAGCAGCCAGAATCTAGATGGAGATCTTTTCTAAGGAGTTTCTTATGTATAACTATAAATTCTAGCTTACATTTAATATTAAGTAGATGGCTAATGGAAGTGAAGCTAAATCTCAGCTAAGAAAGCTTTTTAAAGACGTTGTTCCGAAGCCCTCAGATTCCGAAATCCAAATGCAGATGAACACGACCCGCTGTGGGTCTAATCTGAGCCCATTTGATTTGCAATTACAGGCGGAGAACAAGGCATGTCCATTGTCTAGCCTCGGTATTCCCCAAAGCTCGAACACCACATTTCACTTACCTACAACGCCCACACACCACACACAACTCAGAGACAGAGACAGAGGCAGAGCCAGAGAGGGAGAGAGACATGGTTGCCTCATCCTAATCCAAATACTCGTATCATGATGCATTTCTGGCATGCTGCGGCGTGGCAGCAGCTGCATTTGCATAATACATTTCGCTTCGACCCGCTTTGTTTATAGAGAACGCAGGCGAACCGAAATATCTGTGGGATACTACGAGCTGTAGATATATGGGTCAGTGCTGGAACTTTTACTTTTGCCCGGACTCGGACCCGGTCTGTCGGGAATTTAACCCGTGGAACCAATAAAACTTGACACTCCACAATTGAGCGGAGGGGAGTTAATGAAGTGAGGCGAAAGTCGTAACAAAGAACAAACAAAGAATGCAACTCTACCTCCGCCCCTATTTTTTATGATCTCCCCCCAGATAATTGTTTATGGGTTTCGTTGCGTTTTTCCCTGCCTTTTCTTTGCTTTTCCATTTCTTTGGAGTCGTTTATTATTGGCTTATAGCTTTATGGGCTTGGAGTGTGAAGTGCATAAAGCACAAAGCATAATTTGTATGATTTTTTCTCCACCGGAAATGGCTTATTACGTTGCCAGGCATTGATGGCAATGGTGAGTAATCACTCACACTCTTTGGCGGGGGTTAATCAAAGGCGAAAGATACCCAGCCGGCTTATGCAAATTCCCAGCCAAAGAAAGCCAGACTCTCCGTGGCTTTTATTGCCCAACTCACACATGCAGTTTTACGGCGAACCAGGGGAGTTTATTAACTTAAAGACTCTTTGGCACACAGGAAAGAAGTCTAGGTAAGACAAATGTTTGCTTTTAAAACTTGTTTAATATAGATAAATCTCAACCACAACTTCGGCTAACTCAAAGAGCTAATATAGCCTTTTGTTTTGTGAGTTTCTTCTTATTAAATGCCTTTTCTCCAAGTGTACCCTCACCTGGCCATTTAATTTTCACCTGGAAAAAAAGCACCCGACTTCTTCTATTTCTTCTAGTGTTCGGTGTGTTTAGCACGGTGGAAATTCAGTTGTTGATTTAACTTGCACTTAACTTGTTGCCGCGAGTGTTGGCGAAAAGAAAGCATTTCACTTCACGCCACTTAGGCAGCCTGACTTTGCACTTTACTGCAGAGCAGCCGATAAGAAAGGGGAGTTGCCGGGGGGCGGGGCACTCTTCTAACCCCAAATCCCACGACATGATTTATACGGCCAGACAAACTCATTTGTTTGCAGTTTGCATTTGAGCTGCGGCAATTTTCGCAGATAGTTTTTCCCTCCCCTTGCCGAAATACTGCCAAAAGCAGCAAATTATCATAGTTGAGATATAATAGGGATGGGCGTTCTATTGGCCAAGCGATTTGCATTTTGGCCAACTGCAATTTGGCCTGGATGGATATACAGAGACGGTGAAACTTGCAGTTCGGTTAGCCTCGGTTGGCTTGGTCCACCTTTGATTTGGTTTTGGGTTGGGTTCATTTGGCCCGCGGCCTCGGCCACTTACAGCTCGTCAAATAATTGTTTTAAATTAAGCACAAGCCAACTGGGCAAAGTTATGCATAACGCAGAAACCAGAAAGACAGCCCAAACTTTTGCAGGCCATCTCATTAAGTTGCTCCTCCTGGCTGTCTGGCTGGAGGATGCTAATGAAATGGCCTGAAAAGCGGGCCTGATGGGTGGTAAACCCCAAGGAAGTTAAGTAGCGCCGCACAAGTAGTAGCGCCGGAAGGAAGAAGGGAGGAAGGATGCGGGACGCAGGACGCAGGACGCAGGACGCAGGACGCAGGACTGCGGCAGCGCAAAACTAAAACCGAGATGAAAGCAAAACAAAAGGCAGGAGGAAGTGCGGAACAAGCCAGAGATGCTGATTATATCTGTGGCGGGCTTCTCAGGGGCGGAGTGGAGTGGCCTGGGCACTGGAGGTGGCAATGGAATTAACATTATTAGCGGAAATTCTCAGGACTGAGCTCCCCCAGCTTCTGTACTTCTCTTCACGTTTAACTTTGCTCTGTTGATTTTTCCTTTTAAATGGTTTCCAGCAAGGTTTCGGTGCGCTTTTCTTTAAGTTGGTACAACTAAATACAGTTTTCAGTGGTAAAAATTATATAAGAAGAAAAGAAAACTAGAAGAAGTAGAAACTCTGCCCCAGAAATAGTTTATAGCACTTAAGCTATTAAAGACAAGCATTTTTTAGCCTAATGCCCCATCAATAAACAACAAATTCGATCAATTTTCAATCAACAATTTGAAAACGAATTTCCATTGAAGAGCTCTCAAAGTGGCCAATTAAATGTTTCAATAAACAGCGTCAATTTACTGCTTATAAATACCAGACGACTTGATCTATTTTCGTTCATTCTTCAACAACAATTCATTTCGTTTTAATTTTGTTCGTTCTTTTTCACAATTAATTTTAAATTTCTTACACATGTCGAATTACTAACCAGCTAAAGGCATGCAGATGCGGAGAGAGTGAGCTTTTCCGCAATTTTCCGCACTTTTCTCTCTGTTTTTTCGCACTGCGCTGTAAACTATGCTGTTATTTTTCTGGCCACAAACACGAGTATTGCCAATGTTTAACTGGCCGTGAATAAAACACGAATAACTGAATTAAAATGGTTCCCTTTCATAATGCATATTGTGATAAAAATTCGTATTGGGGGCAAGGTTTCTCTTGGGATTTGGAAAAGCTTTTAGTCTACGTCAGAAATAAATCATGGAAAGCCCTAAAAGTATGCTTTATAAAAGGGTGTCACGTTTCGTTATATTCAATGTAAAGTAAACACAATATGGGCATTGACTTGAGGCTTCTTACTTTTGCCACAATATTTATTAAATATAAATATGTATATTAAAATATATTTCATTATAATTATTGAGACTTTCTCAAGATATTTACTAGGTTTTTAATTTGGTAAATCATTTGAACAGCGCAATTGATTGAGAGAAACTCAAAATATTATTTAATTCTTTGGGGCTGTACCCTTTTGGAATCCCTTAAGTGCATTAATATACCTACAAGGCATTTTTTAATCAGATTTCAAAGAGACTACCTTTGCTTATTACATTTGTAACCAGCCAAGCCGCATACCCTTTCCGGGTATTAACCAAAGCATAAAAAAAGAAATGTACAAATTACAATGCCCTGCGGCAGTGCGACAAAAAATTGCGCCAGGCTTGTGCCAGCGCGGGGTTAGAGGTTACGTGTACACACGAATGTACCAGTATTTTTTTTATAAGTAAACCGAGAAAAATAATGTTTTCAACGCTTCCTTCTGGGAAAGCGGGCAAGGCAGGCAGCGCGGGAAAAGCTGCACAAACAAATGTTTCGCATTGTTGAAAGGCAAAATCCAAAAGAGCAAAGGGGCTGCTGTACATGAAAGCTTGTCCGGCCCGGAGCGCCATTAGCCATGGCCAAAAAGGCTGAAAGGCTGAAATGGCTGAACGGCGAGCCAGAAACCAAATCCTTTTCCAGATTTTTTATGCTCCGCTCTCGGGGCTTTCTCTTATTCATTTTTTCGCATATTTTTTGCGGGCAAACTAAGCTGTTCTAATCTGTTTGTCGTTGGCCGTCGGCTAAACGTGGTCCACAGCCCATTTGATAGCCACACAGCTCCCGCCCACGCCCTCTTTGAATCTCTTAACTCAACATTCAATTTCTTGGTGTTCTTAGTCGGGGATTTTTGGGGATGACTTTAAGCTTAATTGCTTTTCTTGCACAAATGGCAGGTGATTTCTCAGCACACCTTGAGCACTCGCCCCACAACTGCCGACGTCACTCCCAAGGAGGGGTTGGGGCCAGCAGACGTGGCCAGCTTTTGACTTTTCACTTGTCTTTCAACCGAACGACCGAATTTATAAATAAACAAATGTTTGAAAATAGATCTCTCGAAGTGGGGAAAATCGAATCGACTGTAATTAATCGAAGGTGAAACAGAGTCTGGAAAAGCGAACGAAACGTGAGATGTTTTCTAAAAAACTCCTTTTGAAAGCAGAACCTCGGACTTTGACCAATAAACGTAATGCGGGTCATAAACCTTTGAAGCCATAAACTGCCTACACAGGAAGAATGGCCTAGAGAAGGATAAATTGGCTGGGAATTTAATTCAAAATACAGTGTACTCAGTTTATATAAATTTTTGGGAATCTCAATCTAATATAAAATGAATCTAGACATTTTCCGGGACATGTTTTAAGCACTTATAATTTTGCAGATAATTATTAGAGGTAAATCAACTATTTTTTATAATTTTAAAAATGATTTATACAATTACATAGTTAAAAAATATATTTATATAATGTTTCTTCAGGAAGATTTCCTCATAAAACACACAAACAATTATCTACTGCCATTTTATCAGTGGAAGTAAACATTCTGCTTTATGTCCAGGTAAAGTTATGGCTTAAAAACAAATTATTAACTCGGCCGGAAGTAAAATGTGCCCCACTCCCCGCATAGACATAAAAGATTACTCCTCCAGCGAAAGGATGGAAGGAAGGGTACACTCTTGGCCTGGGTTTTAATCAAAGTAAATGAATTTAAACGAAGCGACGAACAAAGTCCAGCGGCTATTTGCATAGAGCCGTCGCACTGAAATGGTTTTTAAGTGAAAAAAAGGATGCGAATGGCATTGGGGTGGGAATCGGGGAAACTCTCTTTCGAGGGGGGAGAGGCAAAGGGTAAGCAAAGGAAAAGCGAGGAGCAGTGCCAGCTCAGAGCTGGTTTTCTTCCATTTTATTTGCGCGGGGATTTGTCTATCTGGAGAGGATAAGCGCTCTGTGTATCCTTTATCCTTTGTGTTTGCATGAATTTAATGCAATCCAAATATTGGTGGGCGAGAGTGAGAGTTTCGGTTTAGCCTTCGTGCTGCCTCCTTTTCGCATTTTCCATTTTTTTAAGCTCCATCTTCGGCTGCTTTCCGCTCTGTAAATGGCTTTTTATGGGCTCACTGCCGGATGGCTTTTGTGGGGAGTTTTAAAGCCTCGATTCATAGCCCTTCAATGGTAATGGCATGCAAATATCTATTTATACTCGAGCGACAGGGTTAAAAATATATATTCCAACCGACATCTGCATAATCGTAAGTGTATATTCCGCGAGAAGTAAATAAATGCCTTTCCTTACTTTTAGGGCACATGGCCTTAGTCACAGTGTGGGCGGGAAATCCATCAGCGAAAGCATTAACTCTGTTTTCCATCATAATGTGCTAAAGTCTATTTTCTGCCGAATTAATACATTAGTCTTGGGCTATTTTTGGCCGTTCCTTTTCCGAAATACATTGATGGGGCACACGCCATAATCCAGAGCATTCATCATACCGGGAATTAGCATTCGCAGAACATCCAAAAAACTTGCTATTTGTTTACCATAACTTGACACGGATCGTGGAGAATATACATATGCTGGGGCCCATAAATAGATGGCAATGTTCCCACGGAAAATATTGTAAAAGTTTTCCCCCCAAAAGGATGCGAGTATTTGACGAGGCAAAAGGCTTTTCACCCGAAAACCTTCTCTCCTCACTCGCATTTCCATAAATATTTACTTCCATTGTGTGGCGTTCGTTATTTGTCGCACATCGGAAAGTGTGTGTATATACACACATATTTGGGAAATTGGGGGCGGCGGAGGAGGCGGAGGCGTGGCAGCTATCTCATGCACATTTTGTCACTGTCAGTGGGCGATGGCATCATCGGCGTCGCCTCCCTCACCCCCTCTGCAGTCCGCTTGTTGTTGCCATGTCATTTAGCATTTAAATTGTTGTTGTCGCCGTAATAAAATTCGCAAATCTAGGTCCATATCTACGCATTTGTTATCCTTGAGCTGCATTTTGCATTAAATTCGCAATTTTCATTTTCAAACACTCGCAACTACGAGTTATTGTTGTCGCCGC
The DNA here is from genome assembly GCA_008042775.1 of Drosophila pectinifera. Taxonomy (NCBI): domain Eukaryota; kingdom Metazoa; phylum Arthropoda; class Insecta; order Diptera; family Drosophilidae; genus Drosophila; species Drosophila pectinifera. The sequence goes on along the minus strand of VNKC01001389.1, from coordinate 20,452 downwards.
AGTTTGAATTCATTTTTGGCCATAAATTTCCCGGGAAACAACTAAAAATATTTAAAAGAATTTATATTGCTGAGTGACTGGGAAATGGAAAGTATATTTAAGCTGGCGAAATTGATGGAGCTTCCCCTTGAAGAAGCTGGCAAAGGGCAGATCGTCACTGAAATTTAGAAAATGCAGAAAACTATATATAAAAATGCAGCTTAGTGTGTCGAGGCTGCTTTTCAGTTGGCAACAGAATCGCTTTACTATATTTAAATGACTTCATGGTGCGAATATTGCTATAAATATTTTGGGAGAATTTCAGCGTTGAAATTTCCGCAGTGGCTATTTTGTTTAATTAATGCACACTTAGCGTTAATTTCTATTTAAAAGCACAAGCCAAATTCTCTGACTTTATTTTAATATTTTTATAATAGTTGATTCCTGCCTCAGGTAAACAATAATAATATAAATGATAGGCAAATATATTAAATTGCATATTCAAACACTTGTATTTTAGAAATTCTATTTTAAGTCTTATAAACATTTTTACTTCCATTTAAAAGCAGGTTTCTTAAATCTATATTTTTCTTTATTATTATAAATATTTATTTATATTTGCATCTACAAATTTCCACATATACTATCCACAGTTTTCATCTGCGGTTAAATTGTTTAACTTAAAGCCTGCCGCCACTCCAGCTGAGAGGCTCTCGAGTCTCCTTTGAGACCTTGTTTAACTTGAGCCATTGTTTGGTCCATCAACAATAACGAAATATCCTTTCTCTCTCGTTGTAGTTTGTTGGCTGGGAGGAGGTGCCACGACCCAACACTCGAGCCGAGATCGTCCAGGCCATGCGACGCATAAGGGTGAGTCAACATGCGAGAAATCTATTAAGCATACGCAGCGTGGTACGCAGATGAATACTGAAGTTGAGTCCTGGCTGCAAAGTTAACATATTTCCGTGGGATATGCACATCTCCGGCTGCCAATTAAAGGAACTTTTTATACGGGCCGCAGGCGGTTTTAAATTTCCCCGAATAAGCGGGCAACACTTTTTGCTTGCCAAAGTCACATACTTTGATTACACTTACATATATGGCCCAATGCGGAACAGAGCAAAAGAAAACACATTCTAGTAGCATAAAAAGTAACGAGGCTTGTTTATTCTTTCCCTTTTCCTTCGTGCCGAGAAGTCGTGCGTGTCCTGGCTTAAACCGTGTTGGCCCGACTGGCTCTGCGGTGGGAGTGAGTGAGTGTATGTGGCTTATTCCGTATTAGCCCTGTCAGCCAGGGCCGGGAGACTCAGTGAACCCGGCGCTTGTTATTGTCATGTCTTTGCCATTAGCCGAGCCGTCACAGGCAGTCAAATGTTAATTGAAAATTCTGGAATTACGTGGTTCCAATTTCCCTTTTATCCGCACATAACACACTCGGAAAATAACTATTGGGAAAACTGTTATTACTTTTATTGAACCATATAATTTAGGCTCTTATATAGGGACTTCTTGAGCACTAAAAGCTTAATATATATTCAAGATCTAAATACTATTAAATACTATTTATTCTCCAAGTTCTTTAATAGATGTTTCCTAAATACTCATTATTTCTCTTAATATTTAAAATAATTTGTAAGCATATAGTCCAAGAATGGAGCACTTAAAATATCTCATTCTGACGGGTTTTATATACCGTAAATTAGTATTATTTTCATATGGATTTTTTAATTTATATTTCTCTATTTTCCGCCACAGTACGAGTGCAAAGTGCAGAATCTGAAGAAGCGAAAGGTCACCATCCACATATCGGTTAATGGCGTGCGCGTTGTTCTCAAAAAACGCCGTCGAAAAGTAAGTCAATGTCACAAATTATTCATTTACTTTACCTTACCTATTTACTTAATATATATTGTTTGGACTTTAGAAAAAGAACTGGACCAATGACCCCGAGGAAATCGAGTTGCTCAATCATCCCATCTATAGAATATTCTACGTGTCCCACGACAGCAGCGATCTCAAGATATTCAGTTACATAGCGCGCGATGCCAGCACGGATACGTTCAAGTGTTCGGTCTTCAAAAGTCACAAAAAGGTGAGAGATCGGGGATTATGTTTTTGGGGTGCCTACTCTATCCCCTACTTTCGGGGAATATAGAATAAGTTTTAGGTTTTGGCATTTACTGTGCCAGCGGCAGCCATTGAAATGTTTATGACCGCAATTCGCATAATGCAGGCTGTGTACATGTGACTTACTTGACATTACCCATGCCGGGGCAACCCCCCACCGACCAACACCCATGGATTATCTATAAATACGAGCTCTGGTCTTGTGCAAAATGTCTACACGTATGCATAATTTTGGCTTGTATCCAGCATTGGAAAACCGAAACGAAAACAACTAGCGAATAAACAAAAAAACAAATAATTTGCTGCTCTATAAAGAGCCAAGTGCAGTTTATTGGATGTGCTACACAATTGTGATCCGTTTGAACTACATTTGTAACTAAATGAGGGTGGAGTCCATCCGCCCCAGAATCATATTCCAATCTATAAATACTATAGTGAATATTTAGTATTTACAAACACTTTCAGCCCTTGCTCTATTTCCACTTCTGTTTTCCGTTTGATTCAGTGATTCCACGGTTATTTTTCATTGTCAATGCCTGTAGAGTCTAGACCAATTTATCACTGGCCATTACAGCGCACGGAGATCTAAACAAATCCGGCGAAAAGTAAGGCGCAACTGTCCATCAGCCGTTTCTATTTATTTCCGTGTTATATGGCCGGTGGGGACTCGCCGTTTTGGCCAGATTCAGATTCTCCCGTTCTCGGGGCGACATCTCGCCTCCCCCATTAAGTTGCGTCCGAGATTTGCAAAATAAATAAATCAGATTCTACTTTTGCGGGGGCCGCCTGGTCCTGGGCCTGGGGGAAATGCATTTGCTTTGATTTCGCACCGAATGCGGTTTTTCGTTTAATTCCGAGTCTGAAAATGTTCCAAGCAAATTTCTTGGTATGTAGTCTGTCTGGCCTTCAACTTCAGTGCGCAGACAATGTCAAGTTGGCATTTCTATACTTTTTCCTTTCGGTTTTCTAATTAACAGGCGGCCAGAGAATTTCTGGGAAAGAGAAACAATTCCAATACATCTGAAGGCAGTCCGTGTTGGGCTGTCGAAATGCCTGACAAGTGACACAAGAAATTAAGGCCAGGCTGCAGGCTAGAGAGGGGCCAGCTATGGAAATATGTATATAGATATAGGCATTGTCTGTGCACACTCTCGCCGTGCACGTGTGGAAATCGCGCATACGCCGCGTGCGTCAGAGGTAAAAGCTCACCCCGTTGCACCTGAGCAGGCATTAGATGTGCCTTTATACTGCCGACTGAGTGCAACGCAATTCGCGGAGCTGAATGAACACATAAACACGGCCGGACAAAGCGATGAAAGTGTATGATTTATGGTCTTAGCCAGGCCAAAGCGAAGAGCCGCTGCGAAGAGCCACAGCAAAGAGCCGCTATAGAGGCGCTATTGTTTACTTCCGCGAAACACAAAGCAATGACGTCACGGGGGAGCTGCAATCACGCATACGCCAAGTTGGACCGGCCTCAGGGCGGCGCTTCGATCGCCGCGATATATCCATCTATCGGGGTATTCGCCAGAAGCAACGACCAAAACAAACGCAGCATGTAGCCATTGCTCGTGCCAACAGCTGAGCGGGAAAGCTCCTCGGAAAGCTCTTCCCTTTCGCCGGCTACAAAGTGAACCGTCCATCGGCGATCTCCTCTCCCATTTCGGTCTTTGTCCAGTGCGTTCTAGACGGCGTCCCCCTGCAGACGTGCGGAAACCTAGCATCGTTCTCCAACTAAATAACTCAAAATTATGCAACGAGTGCGCGAGTGTCAGTGAAGTGAATATAAAATATATAACAATAATAAAAGCCCAAACTCAAATGTAACTAAAAAAACATCGAGTCGAGATTTCTGCCCCTAGCAAAAAGAATATAGAAAATCATGCGACACAGGCGAAATTTATTCAGACAATGGCCTGTCACAGATTTAAGGAAAATATTTTAGCGGGCCCATAGATCATCATCCCCAGCGAGGCGAGAAATTAAATGTTTTGAAAATATTTAAATTAGAGAACAGAAAATCACCAGACACAAAAGTGTTTTGTCATTAGTTTTTTCGTGCCATTTGGATTTCTGGACTGCTGACGCCATTACCTGAAAAAACAACAACAATAGCACGTTTAAACAATGCTAAGGATTGAATAATGAGCCACCAGAGCAGCAAAATTGACTAGAAAATTAATTACCAGAGAAAAGCCGCAACACGCAGCCACTGGCAAAAAAGTTTGCAAAGTGCGGACAGTTATACGATTTAGGAAGCCAAAAAAAGCGAGAAAGGAAACCCCTAGAACCCCTAGAGCCAGTTCGAGGAAGAGATATCTGCGCGTTTTTATAAGGCCAAGTAGAACCATTGATTGGTATCCAAATTTAGCTCAGTGGCGTACATTCTATCAAAAATCTACTGTTTATTAGTGGAACACACATTTAATGAGCTACTCGCGCCACAGGTAGCACAGGAAATGAGGAGGCAGGTATAAATAAATAGAATTATGGTAAATACTGAGCACGCACACGTGATATTTCTGTGAAATATTTATGATCCTCCTCTTTATTTATTTATACCTATATTTTGTATGGATTCTAAAAACAACAAGCCAACAGAATATCTGACAGCCGAGAAATCCACAAATATTTTTATGAACATCTAGTTATGTTCTTGAAGTTCCGAAAATAATGGCGAATAGTTCACAGGAATTGGATAAATATTTTAATTTACCTGTTGTCTCTGGCCAAGGCATTGCCTCGGGCCAAACCAGCACAAAGCCTTATTCTCTTAACCATTTTCATTTCCCAAAAATGGCTACGCCTTCGCTTCGTTCGTTTCGCTTTGTTTTGTATCGTTTCTCTCGGCTTTCTTTATTTTTTATTCGCTTTTCAAGCCAAAATAGATCCATTATTTTAATAGCCTACTTTAAAGTATTTCTAAGATCGAACGGCCGAGAGGGGAGCGATCAGGCGGTATGAATAAGAAGACAGGTAGGGCGGCGGGCAGGTGTTTTGCTTTGTTCGAATTATAAATACCCAAGTTTATATTCTTTGAGTGTTTTCGGTTCGTTGGCTGCTGTGTAAATTGAATTTCCAAGTGCCACCGCCACCGCTGCTGCTGGCATGACTAATGCGAGCTTCATTAGCAGATGGGGGCTCCTCCAGACCACGTGACAACGTCCAAAATTTACGGGCTGCAGTTTACCTGCGGTCAACTGTGCAGCTGCGGAAGTGGCTCCTGCGGTTGCCTGCCACGGCTGCTGTGGCACTGTAAGCCACGGCGCCACAGTAAACACCTCGGCCAGATGGACACTGGCCATAAAATCGGTGCTAAAAAGATTCTGTGTAAAGTTAAAATTTTCCCTTATGACAGACAGCGGGCCAAACAAACAGACTGCCAGATTTGATTGCTGTGCAGAGAGTAAAATGGGAATTAAAATTCAAATAAATACATAATACAAAGCTAACAAAGTCGTTTCTAACGCCATAAATTTTCAAGTAGTTTTCCACGGAAAGCCACGCAGTTTTCTGCGTTTCACTGCCAGCTCTCTCGTCTTTTATTTATTTAAGTTTTCATTTCGGCTTTGCTGTAACGAATGTAAATTGCCACACACTTTACCCGCTTATTTTTTATAGTTTTCAATTTGATTTATGCGAAATTGCACAAGACACTTGAGGGAGCTGTGTATACAGTGTGTGTGTGTGTTAGACCATCGGACGGCAGCCATGCCAAGTCGGTTCACGTGGCGTATACGCAACGTTGGAGCATTGAAGGGGCAGCTAAAGAGACAGATTAACCCTGAAAGAACTGTTAAATGGCCGCTCAAATATTGAGCGTGTTGTAAGCATGCTTGGCCAGGTTTGCTGGCCATCTCGGTTCTGTCTGTTCTGGTAATTTGCGCAACAAGTGCTGTCATTCCCTGTCAAAATAATTCAAATTGATGTGTTGTTAATGTCATTCAGGAGGCGAGTGCTCGACCAGCCAGCCGCCGCCGGCGAAGTAGCCCTTCAGAGTGCTTGAGTGGTGCCCGCTGCTGCCGGCCAAGTTCTGCCAGGGAGTCCTCCGCCCGAATCTGAAAGGGGAAACCACAAAGTTAGTCGCCAGCGTGGCCTTAATTAGTAATGGCACGGTCCACAGGGAAAGTGAAGCACAGGTATATTTGCCTCGCAAGTAAATATATTGTACATGTCACTAGCAGGACTATTATCTTAGATAGTTTTTTAATTTATATAACCGATTTAGTACAGATTTATGCAGGAAAAACTTCCAGTATTCAAACTTATGGAACTAATAAATAGGTACACAGATATATATAGAATTGGTTATTTGTAAATTAATAATTGAGGCCACCTTTTTCTCCTTAAAACATTTCCTACCTTCCAACAACATATTTTGAAACAAGAATAGATGGTTTTCTTGACTCGCCCGATATCCTCATTTTGTTTTTTGAAACATCAACAAATCAGAGACCTTCGGAGCTATTTTTTCTTGGCTTGGGAACTGCAACCAGAGCTCTGACTCAGGGGAACCCAACAATTGCAAATCATTCGCCTGATGCCTGACATAAGTTTCGCCTGCTGGCTAACCAAAACAAAACCCAAATCAGATTGACAGTTTTCCTTTATTTTATTTTTGAGAAATCATTCGCATGCAGGCGGCAGAAATATTCGGGAAAAATAAGCCACAATATATATTCTCTCGAAATATAGGCAGCATGAAAAAGAAAAGTTGCAATAATTCAATACACAGATAAATGAACACGCAGTTGAAACAGAAACAGAAACAGAAGCAGAAACAGAATCAACAGCCGCAGGTGGAAACATAAACAATAAGGTGTGAGAATGACGCATCGACTGAGTGTGAACAACCCGGATCAAGGAGCCCCAATCGAACCCTAAGCCATTATGAAATTAATAGCCCACTAATTGGCCCAGAACATTGAGAGCGGCATTGAACCCAAGTGTGAACAGTGACAAATTGGCGAATTCGACGGCCTTGCGTCTGGCGGATTCTTCTCGCGGATCAGCGAACTCTTCGGCCCACCGGCACTGGTGGCCATGAAGCACGAGAAGACCCTCGCTGCCATGGCTGCTCCCCACAAGCAGCGTCTCAACCTCGCGGAGCCCTCCGCCCACGTTCCCCGCAGTCCCATCACCAAGGCCTTTGACTTCCTGCCCTGGACTCGGAGTCGCAGCAAGGTGAACATGGCCAAGGCCCAGAGTCAGCCGGCGGCCAAGGCAGAGCAGCAGGCCTCCGCTTCGGCGGCAGGGGGTACCTCCGAGAAGCCCTCGGAGGTGCACTATCACCGGAATATCTTCCGCAGCGGCGGCGGCCTCATCCGGGACATCCTCGTGGGAGACAAGCAGCTGCAGCTGAAGGATAAGCCGCCCCAGTCCCCGGTTCCTGCCCACAAGAAGAAGCAGAAGCCACTGTCGCGCAACAAGAGCCTGGACATCCGGGAGCTCATCGGTTGCGTGGAGCGGGAAATGGCTCCGGCGACCGGCGGTGGACTCAGTCAGCCTGCCCGCTTCATAGACGACACCTACATAGACCACAAGCCGAAGCACATACTCTTCAACGATGACGAGAACACGGTGTACATAATCAAGAAGGAGCAGCCGGTGGCCAAGGCCAGCCACAAGGGCACATCCTGCTCGACAGCCTCCTCCTCCTCTGCAGCAGCTCCCCCCAACGGCGACGTCCTCAAGGCCCGGCTGAAGTTCAAGCGCTTGCCCGGCGACCACTATGCAGCCTCGCCGGAGGCCCTGCGACGGGCTCATCAGCTCCACCAGCGGTCCGAGCAGCGTCACCAGCTGCAGCGGCGGAAGAGCCTCAGCGATCAGCACAGCAGCTCCAGTCTGAGCAGTGGCGGCGGCAGCGCCGGTGGATGCAATGGACAAAATGGAGGCAGCAGCATCATGCTGGAGCGCCCCAAGACCGACAAGCCGCGCAAGAAGCTGTCCTTCCGGGAGCCCATCATAGCCGGCGACCAGATGCTGCCGCTCATCCTCACCGAACAGCGTCAGGCGAGACAGAGGCGGCGCAGCTCCCCTCTGGAGAGGGGGGCAGTCGCCCGAGCGGACTGTGATAATTTATGCAATAATCGCACAAAGGACGCAAATTCCTGCGGCTGTGCCACGAGCGATCCCGAGGTGGGTTCAGTGCAGCGGCGCAACGGGGCGTATGCGCAATAAGCGCGCTCCTCGGGGAAGCGGCTTATTTGCCGCTGCTGGGGGACAGTGGGGGGCCGTGTCTTCAGCGGCATCCTGGCTGGTCTTTAATGTCATTAAATTAATTCCGTTTCTCTCCGTCTTTCCCACCTCGTTGCAGTCCCAGGCCATGCGCATCGTCCGCACCGTGGGCCAAGCCTTTGAAGTGTGCCACAAATTTAATCTTCATAAGAATTCCCTGGAACCCAATGACGAACGCTCCGACATATCCTCCTCGGAGCTGCTGGATGTGGAGCAGGTCAGCGAGCAGCAGCTCAGCGAGGATGGCGACAGGAACGGCGGCGACAACGAGACGCCCAAGAAAGGTGAGTCGGATGAGTCGGGACGAATTACGAGTCGAGGGAGGGGGCAATACCAGTCGACCTGTCGGTCGTTGGCTGGCCAATAAATAAATGAAAAGCTCCGGCTGTCGGCGCGGTCGTCAGCTGCTTCCTGGGTGAATCTCTGGACCCTGGACGCTCTCGCCCGCCGCATTAGTTTGCTATTCATTTTCGCATTTCGATGCAAATTTCTGCTCTTTAATTTCAAATTCAGTTCGATGCGGCGAGTGCGGCATTTGCATTTGCATTTAAATTGCATTTCGCACTCCGGGGAGGCTGTCGAGGACGGGGATAAAGAGTTGAGCGCTTAAGTCTTTAAAATTAACAACAATGGCGTTTGATTCAAATACTAAAGTTTACCCGCAAATCGGGGAGTCTTTCGCAGATAATAATTCACCAGCCGAAAACATTTTCTTTCCCAAGTTTATCAAACTATAGTTTATTATTATACAATTGGGTATTGATTATAGGTTAATGCTAAGGCGTTCCTGTTTATTTGGTTAAATATCTTACAGTGTTTTCATCTCTTTATTTCCGTAAATATACAAACTGCAACTGCAGACAGCAGATATGTGTTTGTATACACATATATATGGAGGTATATGGTGTATATGGTGTATACGGACCGAGCAGGCCATTCACAATACCCCCCAATGCCCCGAAAGTAGAAAGTACAATATGAAAGATGACTGCGCATATGAGGAGAACATATTAAAAGTAAAGAGAAAAGAATACAAAAAATAAATAAAATAAATTCAGTAAAATAAGAAAAGGAAAATGAAAAGTGCCGAGAGAACACAGAAGCTGATGCTTTCGACATACACTTCGCCGCTGTTAAGCAATTTCCACATATTGCTTCAATTTTCAATAATCTTCATGCGGTTTTCCATCTTCCAACTCACACACTTGGCCCTCCTCGGGCACACTTACACAGACAAGGCGTAGTTTGACGTCATCAACGCTCGGCTGCTGCCAAAAATAAGCAGAAAAAAACGAGAATAATATTGAAAACCTCACGAGAAAAGCCAATTCTTTTTGCAATCTTTTGTCTAAAACCATCCAGCGACATCATTCGCCAGAAATTCGGAGAATAAATATAAATAACATAAATAACGCAGGAAGGTGGGGCAAAAAAAAGGTAGCTACTTATCGCCGATGGATTATTGGCCGATACTCGAACTTTCATCATAACCATGGCATCAGCCACGTCAGTCAGTCATCCGAAACTGAATTTGTTGCCAGGCGACACTCGAGGAGGACTTGGTACATGGAACCCCCCAGCCACCGAGCACTCGGCTCTCACGTGGTGGGTCTGGCCTCAAGTCGTGCGCCAAAAATAATTTATTTATTCCAATATCTCATCCTGCGGCACGACGCTCTTGTAATTCTCGCTGCGACTATATAGTAATTTTCTCGTCTGCGCCTGCCTGACTTTTTAATAGACAACTAAAATAATGAATTATGAGCACGTGTGTTTGTCTCTCGGTCTGGGTGTCATTCCGCTGGGATTAGATCAGCGTGGGCCAAAGTTGAATGTCCCTAGAAGATAAGTTCAGGGACTGTGTGAGGCACCGAAAATTAAGTTACAAGTTGAGGCTTAAATTAAGGATAGATAGGCCAGATAGTCAGGCCACATTTAGTTATTTTGGCCAACAGGTCGTATGTGTAATACGCTTGAACTTTCTATATTATCTTTGGCTAAGCAGTTTGCTTAATATATCCTAAAGCCCCAAGATATATTATAGTATTTAAGTTACTAATTGTTGTTCCATGTCACAGACTCGTTTTGCAGCTGTTTTGCCAAGCAATTCCCTAATTGATTATGATGTGTATGTGATGTTTCGTTTGGTTTCCTCCGAAATGGGTCATTTCGGTTGTAAAAACTCAACAAAAAAAGATACTGGCTAAATTTAGACGTAGAAACATGTGTTTTCTTTGGCGGGACAGCGTAATCCTTGTTTAAAATTTTAATATTTTAAAAGGAAAACATTTTTCGCCAAAAAGCACAAATCTTCTGAAACGGCAAATTAATTTACATTTTTACAGCACTTGTAGCAATTAACACGTGCCCCAGGTGCGAAACGAAACCATATAGTATACCCTGAAATACGCCGATTCGGGGAAGAAATTTCTTAAATATTTGCCAACAAATCAAATTGAAATGCCAGCCAGTAAACAGAAGGGGAGCACTTCGAGCGCCGGCCATCATTAGCCCGATCTTCGTCGGGAGGGTCTAGATAATGGTTTCATTATTTATCACAGGGTCGGGCAGCATAATCAAAACAAATATTGAACTTCAGACTCTGTAATTAATGGGAAATTAAGCGCGAAAGTGGCCGCCAGAGCAGATCGCCAAAGGTGGATGCTGTGGGGCACTGGACCACCAACCAGGTGGGTGCCGCTGAGATGCAGCCTCGCGAGTGGGTGGCCAACGACCTTGACAAAGTGGAGGGCGCCGCGCCTCAGATGTTTACGCAGTTAGCCACTCAATATGCAAAGTCATTGTATTTATCGAAAATAGTATCCATAATTTATTGTAATATAATCGAGTTGTTTGATTACTTTATTGATAGAATCACAATGGGGCTTTGATCGGATTTTCAAGTAGTAATATTGAATATTTACTTTATAACTTAATAAATTAAGAATTGAACCGAAATGTCGATTAACTTCTAACGATAGTTATTCTGATAAGTAATTCGATATGCCACATATAAGATATTTTCAAAATCGAATTAAAATCTTTTTTAATATCTATATCATGATATTATTACTTTTGTTATTGAACTTCGTCGATAAGTTGTGATATCCGAAATGTCAATTAACTTCTAAAACGATAGTTCTTCTGATAAATAATTCGATATGCCACATATGAACGTTATTATCGATATATATTGAGTCTGGATATTTACAAAATCGAATTAAATTGTAACGAAATATTATTAAATATCTAAATATTGATAATATTATTTTTGTTTGACATTAATGATATATTTTTCTCTACATGATATGTTTATATTTATATCATATAATAATCCGATAATTTTTGCGATATTTTCTGCCCGATGAATGAGATTGCATCCCTAATTTGAGTCAAATATTTGCAGAGCACTTGGCCTTATCGCCCGACTTGAACCACACGCAGCCGCAGCGCCCGAACCACTTGGAACTGATGCCATCGCATTCGAGTCTACGCAAATCGAACAGCCTGCTGGTGAGTAACTTATGCCCGTCATAATCATTCCGCACAATGGCCTGCTAATAATAAGCCAAATTATAACCATATCCTGGCCGGCCCATTAAAATGCCAGGCGCTGGCCAATTTTAATGAGCAGAAATCTCCGGCCATGCTCACATAATCAAAAATAATGAAATCAAATACAATGTGGCCCATTGCTGGCTTCTGTTTAGGTCATAATATATAAAATAATACTTCCCATTTGTTTACTCAGCAACGCGGTCAGCAGAAGGTAAACAGGCTGAAAAAAATAAGATCCAGATGCAATAACTTTCCGTTTGCCCCTGAAGAGTGTCAGGGCTGGGTATTATGAGTAATTAAACTATGCTTGTCAGATCCAAAGGGGAAAAATCCTAAGGCTTACACATGTTACTATCAAGTTTTAAGGAATGCTATTAGTAGCCACATATAGGCATGTTTTCAAATTCAAACGGTTTCTTTTACGGCCAAAGATTTATTGGTCCGGAGAATATGACATTGAAATGGGGCTATTAATTTGCAGGTGGGTCATAAGTCATAAATTATTTCGCAGAAGCTGTCTACGTTAGCCATACGATCTCAGAGAAAATGTATAAACGGTTTAATTATATTTTGATCAATAGATTTTTCAACGAAAGCTTTAGGATAATTTTTTATATATAAAGCATAAATTATTTTTTCTTATTTTCCAAACAGATTAATTAACCAAATAAAAACGAACATGAGAACGCTTTCCGAATTGAAATTAAAGCTGTTTTAGCTTAATTATGGTTAATTTTGTGTCTGTCTTCTCCTAAAAATGAGGGTATTAAATTGCCGACCCAAAAATGCGAATATTTTAGGTCTTCTGAAGAGCATAATTTGGTCAAAAATTAAATTATAGCCAAATGCCGTACATTTTCCGATTCGCCGTTGAAATTCCGATTATTTAGCAATAAAATACTTTAAAAAAATGGAAATAAAATTTTGGCCAATTTTTCAAAATTTTATAAGGGGTTACATCATTAAAATTGTCAAAAATTGGCCAGAAATTTATTTTTCTTATTTTCCAAACTAAATATGCAGATTAATTAACCAAATAAAAACTAACATGGAAAAGCTTTCCGATTCGAAATTGAGGCTGTTTTGGCGTAATTATGATTATTTTTAGGTCTGACTTGACCAAAAAATTAGGGTATTAAATTGCCGGTATATTTGAGGTCTTCTTGATGCCGCATATTTTCCGATTCGCCGTTATGTGAATAAATACAAGCTATTTGATTCAGAAATTTAACTTCGTTATTAAATTAAAAATTACAAATCATTAAAAATACGCTTAATGGCCCTAAAAACATGTATTTTGTTTACATATTTCAAATTAACTAATGTGGCTTAAATATATTATAGTCTGCAGTAGTAAACTTACTCAAAATGTATTCCCCTCTTCCCTCACAGTGCGATGTGGACGACAAGTCGCCCGGCTCTCCATCCTCGCCGCGCACTGAGATCACGCAGCTGAAGGACCAGCTGGAGGCACAGGCTCTCCAAACGCGCCAGGCCCTGGGCCAGCTGATGCTGGTGCGGGAGCAGCTCATCTCGGAGACCAATGCGCGCATCGAGGCGCAGGTGAGTATCCAGAAGGAGAGCCCTAAGGAACTCCTAAGAAGCTCAGAATCTAATGCCGGGTTATTCTCTTATATGTGCTTTTCAGGCGCGCACCCAACAGCTGCTGCAGCAGAACCGCGAGCTGCTGGAGCACCTGGCCTCCTTGGGGGCCTACAATGAGCAGCAGAGTGCCGGCCTCACATCGGCCAATATCGGAATGGCGCCGCAGGTGAGTGCCCACGGGCTTATGCTCTCCGCCTTTGAGTTATGCGATCGTAAATTTGCCTATCCAAGCTGTGCGTCCTTTGCATGTTTTTTTTTTTTGGTTTGTTTTTGCTGTTTTTCTTGGCTGCCTTTTTGTTGTGTTTGCACGAGTGTTTTTAGCTGTGAGTTCTGCTAGTTTTCGATGTTCGTCGAGGCCATTTAAGTACCCTTAATGACCTCTCACCCTCAACCCCCACATAGCAATCGCAGCTGCAACTGCTGCTCCAGGCTACCAGCAACAACAACAACCTGGCCACGATCAACCAGCAAATTAGTAACCTGGGCAGCATCAACCAGCAACTGACCTCTCTAAGTCACCAGCTGAGTGGCCTCAACCAGCAGAGCCAGCACCTTCAGAATCTGCAGCAGCAGCAGCAGCAGCAGGCTAACCCAAATCCCAATCCAGCCACTCCCCCGCCGGTGGCCAGTGGGAGTAGTCCTTATCCGTCGATGAGCCAGCTGCAGAGCATCAGCAATCAGCTGCAGCAGCAGCAGCAGCAACAGCAGCAGGACGCCCTGTCCAAGGACCTGTTCCAGGTGAACCAGGAGCTGCTCAACCGCCTGCAGGCACTGAACCTGAATGCCAATCCGCCGCAGAGCCAGCAGACGCCCACGGCCTCGCCGCACAACTCCTTCTTCTATGTGAATCCCCTGTCCTGCACACCGGCCACGCCCAATAACAATGCCGGCGGGGCTGGGGGCTTCAACTTCCTCGCCTCACCGGCCGCCACGGGAACCCTGACCCCTTCACCCCTGGGCACCTTGAATCGCAACTCCTTTGCCGGGAGCACGTCGCTGAACGAGGACATTCGCCTCAGCATCGAACAGAATCTGAACAGCCTGGAAGAGCAGCTGAAGGTGGCGGTATCCAACGGCAACCTGGCTGGCCTGGCCTGCGGAGGATCCACCAGCACCCGAGATACCAGTCGCAGCTCCTCCACCCTGGACTCCCCGTCTTCCCCGCGCCTGCGGAGCAGCAACAACAACATCAGTCCCGGGAGCAGCAATGGCCAGCAGAACCACAACAATAACAATAGCAACAGCAACAGCAACAGCAGCAGCCGGGAGACGCGCTTCAACACGGTGCTGCTGAGGGTCACCGACGAGGCGGGTCACCAGAGGAAGCTCTCGGCCACGCCCAGCTTCATCACGCGGAGCACCAGCGAGAAGGTGCCCAACCGCAGCCAGATGATGAGCCAGGTGCAGAGGACGGCCTGGGCCAGGCACACCACCAAATGAGATGCGGAATAATGGGTTGGGAACTCTAAGCGGACCAGGGAAGCTATAGATTGTATGCACGAGAATGCCTGTGAGAAGAGTGAATGAGAGTGTTGGTTGGAACAGTATTAATTTAGGAGAAAACCCTACTTTAGCTATGCATTTTAGGTGTCCCAGCAGGTGTAATGTGCCAATTAATTTGCCCAGCTCAGAGTTTGGCCAAGTGTAACATAGTTAAGAGAGCTCGAAGTGTGCCAAGTCTACAACCACAGACATGAGTGGTTCGGGTGGGTTTGCCTGGCTCAACTTCCTAGGTTAACTTCCTAATGTCTAGTCAGTGAAAGTATTTGTGAAACATAATCCTAGCAAATCGTAAGCGGCATATCAGCAACGAATGCAGAAACTTGCTCAAGTTCGTCAGAAAGTATTTTCTCTCCCCCAAATGAAGTGTATCTATAAACATACATCTAAACGTGTAGTGATTAAGCTATTGAGTCTAGTCTAAACTGGTTAAGTTGGATACTGTTATTTTTGTAAATTGTTGTATTTAATTCTACTTAGGCTTCCACAATTCGTTCGCCCCTTTGCCCGAGAAAAGGGAATTATTATATGTTAATACGAACTGCATTAATTAGTGGCCAGGCACAGTGTTATTTGTAACTTAAGATTTCAAATATTCAAATAGTCGGCTGAAAGTGGAACGAACGCCATCACAGGCAACAGAAATATGTAATAATAAAAGTCGCATAATTATGTATAAACATTCTTTTGATCCACACATCAAGTAGCAATATATTAAGGGTAATAATTGAAAGTTAACGCTGGGACGGGCAATTTCCCTAATGACTTTTCCGACACGGCCCGGCTCCGGCGGCCGGCAAAAAAAAGCAGCATACTTTTAAGCGCATTAAGCATCCGCCCCTTCGGACTTCAGTGCATAAATTTTCCCCCTGATAAATGAAAAACGATGCCGAGGCAAAAGAAACAGCAGCAAAAACAAGTGTCGCCATTTTTCACTCTACTTGGTCGGCCTTCCCTTCGGATTTTGCTGGTGGGCAGCAATTTGCGCACATAACTCATTTGCATAAATTTACACACAGACTTTACTTAACTTCACACCCCCCAATACCCCAATCCCAAAAACCTTCTCATTTCCACAGCTCTCGTCGACGGCGAAAGTGGCCCGATGGTTCCAGCAGCTGCCCTGGCACACCGCCTCCCTGTCCCGGCCAGAGAGCGGCTTCGTTTCCGGCGATTCGCGCTCGGAGAAGTACCAGGAGGATCACTTCTACGGCGGCATCCAAGCGACGGCCAAGGAGACGGATGATTTATGCGACGAGTTCCTGCTGGTGGAGGGCAGCAGCACCATTTGGACAAAGCTGAGCGCCAAAAAGCGTCGTAAATTGCTCGGCATGCGTCTGGGCAAAGTGACAACGTTCTGAGGGAGGTCTGAGGTCCTCGTCCTCGTCCTCGTCCCCGTCATCGGCCAGCCGTAATGTGTGCGTTTATTAGCTGTTAAGTGTGTTTTTAGCATAGCCCTAAGTGTAGGTTTGATAAATATAAGCCTAGCCAGTACGACAACCAATAGACTAAAGGACCAAATTAACCCAAACGAAAAGCGAAACGAACGACATGCTCAACGAGATGCCAGGATGCAACAGGCAGACGCAGGACACAAGTCAATTAGCGGGCATTAAACTTAAGCTTAATGTGTATTTAAGTATTAACTAAATGAAAGTATTTGGCCAGCCATCGCACTCCCACACATACTCACTCATCCCGCACTCATTCGCAGGAGCACCTTGTGGCCCTAATTCATTAGGCGAGCAGACCACGCACATTAATCATACGCCACGTAGCCAGCCATACACACACTGCCAGAAGCCAAAAGAGCATTTACTGCTTAGCTTGACCAACTTTTCGTGTACAAGAAAAACTGGTTATTAAGCTAAGCAAATAGCCAGGGCCAGGACCAGGACCAGGGCCAGGGCCCCACGAGGAGCAGCTCCTGCAGCAAAGGACCACCGACCGCAAAGATCAAATGTTTGTTATTCATAAATTGGTGCCGGCATCACCGTTTTTATGCATAAATCGATTCTACTTTTATGCTCGGCAGTCGCAGCAGTCCCTTCCACTTACGGAGGTTTCCCTTTTTTGTATTGTTTTCTCCTTTTTTTTTTGGGGTAACTCGACTCTATAAATTTAAGTCAGCTGCTGTGGCAAGTGCACACCGAGCTTGCGGCATACGTGGCGTATAAGCGATTTACTTGAAATTTATGGGGATTCGTTAGCTATAAAAAAGGGGGGTTTGGGGTTGGTTAGGTAGCCAGGTAGATAGTGTAGCTATGTACAATTTACACACCCCGAACAGCGGCGTGCAGATTGTACTCCATCTTTAGTTAGGGAATAGGAACTCGTAAAACCAGATACCTTAAGGTTAGACCAATATGCATATAACACTGTGACAATCATCGCAATCATCGGAGGGGATTCCGGGACGGATTTTACAATTCAAATTTGAGTTGAGTTAAAGCCGGCCAAATGGATTTCAATCATCATCAAAACTCTGCCGAGTTTTTATTGCCTTATTTGGTAGCATAGCTCTCGGCCCCTTTATTACCCGACATCGCAATGAAAACGACGATTACCCAAACGATTTTATAACATTTCTGCAATTTAGGTACGAAATTTATAGATACCAGATGAGAGATACACAAATGAATATACGTAAAGTGGTTTTAGTTAATTTATGCAAACGATTTTTGAGACTGAAACTGAAATTTGTACTAAGCATAAACCAGGATACACACTCATGCACTCCACAAACACATTTTGGCGACAAATAGGAAAAGTTTTTATAAGCTACTTTAGCATAACGTACCCGTACACCACCCAAGTTAGATTAATATTAGTTGCTCTGGTTCAGGGCAATAGAATAAAGTGAAAGTAATAAAAATTAAATGCAACATGCTGGGCTACGACTTCGCATCCTGCCACTGCCACTGTCACTGCTGCTGCTGCTGCTGCTGCTGACACTTTACAGTTCAATTAATTTAACGCGCTTTGCATGTAATTCGAAAGCATTGCATACCAGCAGGGGCAGGACATGTGAGGACATCGCAGGGCCCAGCAGGTGGGCTTGGCAACTGCGAAATTGAATAGCATAGAGAATGGCCGCTGCTGTGCCAGCTAACAAGCGCATTCCGGCCAAGTGGGAGCGTCCTGGCGGAGATATCATCTAGTCAGGGGCTGGCAGTGGCCAGTGGCCCGACCTGGCAGTACCCTGTACTGGCATAGGCACATGCTGCTTTATTGAATGTGAATGGTGGGTATGTTATTTTATATTTCTTAAATATATTGTGTGGCTTTTGCCAGGGTTGCTGTGTCACAGGAGCTACAATGGACTTGTATTTCAGTTTTAGTTTGAGGATAGTTCTTTTCGATTGTAAAATTATATCAATATTATTTCTAGTTGGTGGTTAAAACCAATATCCTCCATTAAATAATCTTTATTTTATTTATTTGCCTATCTTTAAAGAGTACAAATTGCTTTCAAAGCTCTACATTATCTATAGCTTTCACAACGCTTCTGTTCTTTGATTGAATAGATGGAATTCAAACTTTCAGGTAATCCTTGGCGGTAGAACCCAGACACCCCACCTGTGCTGGGTATCCAAATTAGAAAACAAAGTGAAGGCGCCTGTTTGTGCGCTCATAATTAAGGACATGCGGCAGGGCAGCGCTCTAATGGAAGGCGCAAAAAAATAAAGTAAAAATATAAAATATAAAGTGAAGGTGGCAGTAAAAATGAAAAATGGAGTTTTACACATGGCGGGGACATGGACATGGGGGACATGCGATATTTTCGTTTTCGGGACCGAGCTTTTGACACTTTTTGGGGCCGCGGCGAGACATAATTACACAAAGGTAGGCTGCGCGCGGCTTCAGGTGACCCTGAAAGCAGGAAGCTAGCTTTGTGTCATGTGAGCCCCGTGACAGCCAGGAGGAGAAGCAGTTGAAAGTGCCGCGTGTCCCGTGCTGTCCTGTGTCCTGTCCAACGTCACCGTCATTCTGGAAACCAAACACACACAGAACCGGACACTTACACACGCGGCACCGACACACACACACACACACTCATTGACACTTATCGCGTGGGTGGCGCGTTTAATTCACATTTTATTTTCAGTGCCCGTGGCTGCGCGCGTAATTGTTGCTTCCATGTCCTGCCCCAGGACGCGGATGTAGTCACTTCGCGTCGGCGCTGCACGGCGGACGTGTGCGCAGTGAATCGCACATTCTGTGGCCAGTTCCGAGGGTTTTAGCTGCCCAGTCTTTGCGCCATGCAGAACGAGGAGGATCCCTCCGCTCCGGTGGCCAGCAGCCACTCGGATTCCGTACAGAGTCCACCGCCGCCACCGGTCATAGCTCCCCGACGCCCCAAGCCGGGAATTCTGCGCCTGGACATTGGCAAGCCGCGGCGCTCATCAGGTGGTTCCGTCGATTTCCGTTGCGTGGGCACCAGCAGCAACACCGCCGCCAGCGGCAATGGAAGTGGCAACGACAGCAACGTGGCCACTGGCGCCAACAGTGAGGTAAGTGAGCTTGATTTACGGCCCGCCGGGGAGTGCTTACGATTTGGCCAGGCCATCGAGCCAACGACTTGGTCAATAGTGTGGGAATGGGGCCGGCACATAGCTGCAGCAATAGCGCAGTGCCAATGGCTTTAAGCCATATTGGTCAAATAATCGGAATTTTAATGGCGAATCGGAAAATGTACGGCATTTGGCTATCAATTAATTATTGGCCAAATTATGCTCTCCAGAAGACCTCAAATATTCGCATTATTAAATCGGTAATTTAATACCCTAATTTGTAGGAAAAAACAGACACAAAAATAACCATAATTAAGCCAAAACAGCCTTAATTTCAATTCGGAAAGCGTTTCCATGTTCGTTTTTCTTTGCTTAAATAATCTGCATACTTAGTTTGGAAAATATGATAAATAAATTTCTGGCCAATTTTTGACAATTTTAATGATGTAACCCCTTATAAAATTTTGGAAAATTGGCCAAAATTTTATTTCCAATTTTTTAATATGTTTTATTGCTAAATAATTGGAATTTTAACGGCGAATCGGAAAATGTACGGCATTTGGCTATCATTTAATTATTGGCCAAATTATGCTCTTCAGAAGACCTCAAGTATGCGGATTTTTGGGTCCTTAAATTGGCATTTTTATATCCTAATTTTTGTAAAAATCAAACTTAAGAATATCCATAACTTGGCCAAAACAGCCTTAAAAACAGCGGATCGGAATATATATGGCATTTGGCTGTCATCCCATTTTTGGCCAAATTATGCTCTTCAGAAGTCATGAAGTATGCGGATTTTTGGGTCCTTAAATTGGCATTTTTATATCCTAATTTTTGGACAAATCAAACTTAAGAATATCCATAACTTGGCCAAAACAGCCTTAAAAACAGCGGATCGGAATATATATGGCATTTGGCTGTCATCCCATTAT
>VNKC01001386.1:0-40595 GCA_008042775.1 Drosophila pectinifera | reverse complement strand
CATTTTTATATCCTAATTTTTGGACAAATCAAACTTAAGGATATCCATAACTTGGCCAAAAGAGCCTTAAAAACAGCGGATCGGAATATAAACGGCATTTGGCTGTCATTCCATTTTTGGCCAAATTATGCTCTTCAGAAGACATCAATTAGTCGGAGATTTAGGTCCTTAAATTGGCATTTTTGTATCATAATTTTTTAACAAATCAAACTTAAGAAAAACCATAACTTGGCCCAAACAGCCTTAAAAACAGCGGATCGGAATATATATGGCATTTGGCTGTCATTCCATTTTTGGCCAAATTATGCTCTCCAGAAGACCTCAAGTATGCGGATATTTTGGTCCTTAAATTTTGGACAAATCAAAATGAAAAATAACCATAACTTAGCCAAAACAGCCTTAATTTCAAATCGGAAAGCATTTCTTTGTTAGATTTTATTTGGTTAATTTATCTGTATACAGACTTTACAAATAAGAGAAAATAAAATTTTATTCAATTTTTGCAAATTTTAATGATGTAACCCCTTACATTTTTTTGAAAAATCGACCAAAAATTTTTTATTAATTTTTTTATAATATTGACTATTAAAAATGTAAGATTTTAACGGCGATTCGGAATATACATGGCATTTGGCTGTCATTCCATTTCTGGCCAAATTATGCTCTCCAGAAGACCGCAAATATGCAGATATTTGGCATCTTAATCGGCATTTTTATATATTAATTTTTGAACAAATCAAATTTAAAAATAACCATAAATTGGCAAAAACAGCCTTAATTTCAAATTGGATGCCATTTTTGTTAGATTTTATTCGGTAGTCTGACTTGATTTGTCACTGCTCAGCTCTGAACCTATCAGCGATAATCCTTGAGGGATGTCCCTGGGCTCCATTTTTCAGCAATTCAACGATTCTGGGAATTTCAACGATTCTGGATGGTATTGAAGGCGGTACAGCTGCTAAAAAAATAGGATGTGGATCAAAAAACAGCATAGCTCTATTTGGACACTATACTTGAGCCTGGCCATATATACATACCTCTCTACCATTATTTATTGGGATTGGACCTGGGAGACAATGAACCTCAAGAAGACGCTGCTCATTCTAGTTTGGTTTAAGCGATAAAAGTTGCGTTTTATTCATAGCTTTTCGTTTCGAATATATCATCATGTTCCATGTATGTATATTAATATAAATTAGTTAAATTCTGTATATATATATATATCTGTGGAGTGTATATATATATATATAATTTGTAAATATCAAATACATAATCAGTAGACATATCTGCAATACTTATTCCGTTTCACACCAAAGCCAATCAATAATCATGTAAATACGTAATGAGTCTGCGAGTTTGTTGGGATGAAATTCGTATAACGTCTTGATATATATATTGCTAATCAGTGTGATTAATATCAAAAACTGTCTACGACAACATTTCGCTGCTAGCTATTTACACACACATAAAAAACAATTACAATTACAAAATAAATGGAATAGCCCCGACAATGTCGACGACAACAAGCTGTGGCACTGCGTGAGCGCCTAATACAAATATACACACTTTAAATTATATAATTCTATACAACAAAAGGCAAAACAAGAAAGATAGAATTGGAACCAATTAAACGTAGGAGGTATTTACAAGCTAGACTTGAATATTATGGTACATCATGCATTAACACAAATGCTCTGGCAAAGAAAATATAATTAAGGCTTAAGACTACAATAATTAGGCGACTAAATAATTAATAGCAGCAAAATTTCATCAAAAATTAGCTTATAATAGTAAATAACAAAACATACACATTAGGCGAAACAAAAGCACAAACTTTAGAACATAACTTTAAGAAGAAAGAGGGAATATATAATAGGGTCCTTCATAGCCATGATGATGATCGGTAAACGGATATCATCATCAGTTAGGAAATTGAGCACAGCTTCTTCAGCTCGCCCTCGGTCTCATCCGCCTCGAGTTGCAAGCCAGAGGCGGCATTGGGCAACGCTCGGCCCTCGATGTTGGGTAAATACGGTTCGTAGTCCAATCCCTTACGTTCGTAAAATAGGAGATAGGCGGCACTTGGATCGATGACCGGCGGCTTCTGCGATATTTCGCGGCAGGAGCTGTCGTTGTAGCAATACCAGGAACCAGTTGCATTCGATGCATAGGAAATGTAGTGACCACCATTCAGCATGCCCGAGTGAGACTACAAGCAACGATGGAAGGAAATAAAGTCCAACCTGGAGTTTAATGAGAACTGAGGGCACTCACCACCACGGCATAGAGCCTATACTTGGGATCAAACTCGTCCACCTCCGGCTTGAGTCGATGCTGGTGATAGTCCTCGAACTCGCCATCCACGATGGGCGTTTTCGTGAGACTCGTCGAGATGAGGCGTTGTCGCCGCCGGGCAGCTTTGATCGTTTTGCTCTGGCGCAGAATATTATTGCCGGTGGATACTGGTTTCGCTTGCGTTTCCACTTCCTCCTTGTTGGCTGCATCGATTTCGTCCAGTTCGCTGACAACTTCATTACTCGTCAGCGTCTGAGTCGGCGTCGTCACATCTCCGTCGTCCGTTTTCAGCTCCAGCAGCTCCTTGTGCCGCAATATCGTCTCCTGGGGCACTGAGGCCAGATACGGCGCTGGATCAAAGTCGTCGAATGGGAAGTGGACCACTTTTTGCGACTTGACCCACTTGCCATTGACGCAGTTAAAGCGCTTCAAGTGAACAATCTACCCGAAAAATGTTTGGTTAATGGGGTTTGGGAAGAATGAAGAGATTTTTAGAGGCTTACCAAGATCGGAGGCAATTTCC
Organism: Drosophila pectinifera; assembly: GCA_008042775.1. Taxonomy (NCBI): domain Eukaryota; kingdom Metazoa; phylum Arthropoda; class Insecta; order Diptera; family Drosophilidae; genus Drosophila; species Drosophila pectinifera. The sequence goes on along the minus strand of VNKC01001386.1, from coordinate 37,777 downwards.
AGATCTGCAGCTTCTTTGTGGCCGGCTTCTTGCCCTTGCAGTGGCTGCAGTGATACCACTGCTCCAGCTGCTCCTCCGAGGTGAAGGCTCGCAGGCAGTGATTCAAGTCCACGGGCTCCACCTGCTCCCGCCGACTTATGGCAATGGTCTCGTGGTCTACCCACAGCTAGAAACAAAGAGAGATCAGTACTTCAAAATACCAGAATCAAGATGTAGCATTACCCGCTCCAAAGTGCTTTGGTAACGTAAATGCAAGGCGGTCGGATCCCAGTCGATGGCAATGGTAAAGTCTTCGAAATATTTGGTTGTCGGAGTGTACGACAACGAGGCGGTGTATTCAGGCGTCGTGCGCTTTGCCTCTAGATTTGGTAGCGATGGGAATTTAGCGTTCATTTGCGGCGTCGTTGAATTGCCTACAAAATAAATTAGAGGTTTCTTTAAAGCTGCAATTCATATATGCATATATTCATAAATTAAAATTAGTTATCATGCCATTGACAATTGCAGTTTAATTGTTTCATTAGATTTGATGGAGCAAACTGCGACTGCAAGAGAGAATCGGTTACTGTATCTAAAGGGGTCTCTACTCACTGGTCACTGCATTGCTGATGGGAGGCAGGGCTCCCTGCAGCACGTAGTCATTGTTGCAACGAATCTCGCAGCCGCGACAGAAGCTCGACCACGGGCAGATGGCACAGGTGAGGCCGTCCGCCTTGACCGCACGCAGCGTGAAGGGAAAGTCGTAGCCCAAGCTGTCATCGCTGCAAACGAAGCTAAGTAATTAATAAACCGATTAGTATTCCCTGTTGTTTCTTGTACTTACCAATCGGCGGCATGATTCGCCTGCTCGGTGGTGGCGGGCAAGGGACTAAGCAACCGGCTCACCTGCAGCCACACGGCGCAGTACAAATCCTTGTGGGTGCCGCCATCGTTGTTGGGGATGAGCAGAGGCACACCGAACAAACTGGGTCGCGTCTTGTGGTAGGATAGGAAGTAGCTGTCGTGCCGGGTGATCTTGCGATGCACCGCCACCAGATACTTGCCCGGCTTGTGTGGCTGCGAGGAGCGGCGCGAGTAGACACCGCTGCTTGTCTCCGGCTGTGATGTAGTTATCTGATCCGGCTGATCCGGCTCCTCTTCGTTGCCCTCCTCCGCCTGCTCGTCCACTTCCCCATCGAGGCTGGCGCCAAGCGTGTGCGCCGTCGAGCTCATGCCACTGGAATCGTTGGGTGACGTCCGATAGGAGCAGTCTTCGCTGCCACTCCCGTGTCGACTGCCCACCGGCACCAGATCTGCTGCCATCGGAATGGGCTCCGTCAACGAGCTCTCCATGGAGTTCTCGCCCGAGTGATTGGTGTAGGAGATGGAGCTGGTGTTGCTCTCCGTGTGTAGCAGCTTGGCAGCGGACACTCGCTTCTGTTGGGCGGCCGCGCTGCCGTGCATGAAATTGTTCTCCGGACTGGAGCTTAGGATGAGCGACTCCTGCACCGAGAGTTCGCATTAGTCTTGATTTTGGTTAAGTTCGGAGTTAGTTTGGCAGGGTTGGTCGGGTGAATGAGGGTGAGTGTGTGCGTGTATGAATGTATTAAAGCTTTGGGGGAGCAACTAAATTAGCCAGGGGTCTTTAATCAACTTGTAAATTTACAATCTACCACTCAGGGATGCCAAAGAAATCGCTGTAGTAATCTGCATTGGGTTATACCTTAATTTTAATACTATTATTAATTCTTAGCGAGTTATGGGCACCCCTGTACATGTATAATTCTAAAGGATAAACGCTCAACTTCCAAGTTCTACATTTAATGTGTACAAAATGTTTACTGCAGGTGTTTATAATATAACTATGGTTTATTTTTGGGTTAATCTGTAAAGTCTCGGTGGCTGGCAGTGAATGAAGCTTTAAAAACCCCTTAAAAAGGCTTCCAGAAGTATGCAATAAAGAAAATACTAAGTTCAGAATTTGTTTTTATAATGAGTACATATCTCTTAATAGAACACTTTTTGACTACCCTTTCCAATGAATTTTCAGAGCTATTGCAATAGAAATAGAAAATAATCGAAGTTTGCAAAGTTATAAAATTTTGAAATATTATATAATTAAGATTTTAATGGCGATTCGGAACATAAATGGCATTTGGCTGTAATTCTATTTTTGGCTAAATTATGCTCTCTAGAAGACCTCAAGTATACGGATATTTGGGTCCTTAAATCGACATTTTTATATCCTAATTTTTGGACAACTCAAAATGAAAAATAACCATAGCTTGGCCAAAACAGCATTAAATTCAAATCGGAAAGCCGTTCTATATTGAAATTTATTTGGTTAATTATTCTGCATACCGACTTTAATAATAAAAAAAAAAAACTTTTTATATCCAAATTTTTCGACAACTCAAAATGAAAAATAAATAAAAAAAGAGTTTAATTCAAATCGGAAAGCCGTTCTCTATTAGATTTTATTTGGTTAATTAATCTGCATACCGTCTCTAAAAATAAAACAAATTAAAATTTTATCAAATTTTTGAAAATTTTAATGATGTAACCCCTTATAAAATTTTGAAAAATCGACCAAAAATTTTGTATTCCATATTTGACTATTAAATAATTAGGACTTAAACGGCGATTCAGAATATAAACGACATTTGGCTGTCATTCCATTTTTGAGAGCCTTTCACTAAATTTAAATTATTCTGTACAGCGCTCACTCAGTTTTTAGGTAATTTAAATCAGCTATTTTTAAATACAGGAACAAACACAATACAATAATTCTAACTACTAAGAGAAATTGTCATGTCAAATACTAAAATACACGCTCTTATTAAGGAGAGGAACTGCAAGAAGCTATGAGAACTATGACTAGAAGCTACACAAGGTTTAAATAATAATTCACAAACTTCCAACTCGATAACCAAAGGAGAACAACAAAGGATAGCGAAAAGGTGATAGAAGTGTTGATTTTTTAAATTGGTTTTGTTTTAAGCAAAAAATTTACAATAGATATAGAGAGTAAAATGCCAGCAACAAATTAGATATGATTAGTAGAAGGAGAGGTATTATAGATTACAAATAATTAAATTGAACTTCGTATAGTAGAGTGTGCGAATACAAAAGGTACGGAGAATGTACAGAGTATGCTAGTAGTTTTTGTTTTGTAGTTAAGAGGGAAGCCCACAAACCACGCAGCAGACGAGACGGCAACTGTTCATTTAACATATTTGTATTTAATATAATTAGATTAAACGCTGGGCAAGCAGAGCTCGCACATAATAGATGCGCTTTGCTCCTGTCTTCAGTTGAGTGTTCTTAGTTAAATTATTTCTGTTACGTTTTTTCAATAATAACTTAAAGAGAGCAATTCGGTTGAACGCTCGCACATTGAGAGTCAGGAGATGAGCGAAAAGAGGAAATACAGCATAACAATGCTGTAGTCAATGATGCTCTATCCTAGGCAAGGTAAGTTCTGAAGTTCTGAATTTAAGAAACGATTGGCCGCCCCACAGAAACTGGGACGTAAATCTATATGATATTAAATACGTGTATGTTAATATAGTTTAGAAGCCATACCTTGAAGCAGAATAGGCTGTGGGGCATGCACTCTCTCTTTCCAAAGCACCGGCTTACCTTTCCGGCCTCATCTGGCAGCAGTTCGTGCACTTGGTTTTCGCCACATCCGTTTCCGCTAAAATTGTTGGCATTGCTGGTGCTGTTGCTGATGTCTTCCGCCTCAACCGCCTCCAACCCAATGGCATGGCCATTGCAGAGGACGCGAGATGAGGCTCGGTGGCTGGTGGAGGTCTGTACAGTGCTCAGCGAGGACAGCGAGCTGTCCTGGGCTGTCATGAGGGCTGTAAAGCCAGAAATATATATTATACATTTATTGCCCGCTTCAGTCTGCTGCTTACCCGAGCTACGCTGTATATCCTTGAGTCCCTGCTCGATGTGCATGCTTAGCACGGAGTTGGAGCGCGTCCGGACGCTCTGCTCGGGCAGCTGGTAGACGTACAGTTCCTTCGCGCTCTGCATCCTTAACTTCTCCTCGTCGGCCAGCACCTGACGTATCTGTGAGTTCCACAGTTCGCACACGAGCATTAGATTCGGCTGCAGCGAACAAAGCTTGGCCAGCTTGTGCTTAAGGTGCGAGTACTTGCACTCCGAGTTCAGACGGAAGCCGTACTTGATGGGCACGCTGCCATCCAGCAGGATAACTGTCGATAAGCAGAGAAAAATGGATATAGGATAAATCACCAATCTTAATGCAGCCTTAACTCACCCAAGACCTCTAGATATACGTAGTTTTCAACTGGCAACGGCAAGCTAAGCAGACTAAAGGGATCGAAGCGCACAGATTCGTGGCCACAGCCCAGGCAGCTGACCTTGGACTTGAGCTGGCCGTAGAACAGATCAATGATGATGGACTGATTGCGAGCGTGGTGCTGCGACCAGGCCTCGGCGGCCACTAACTTGTCCGGCCGGCCATTGGAGTCCTTCAGCTCGCTGTATGGCTTCTCCATCACGCGGTTAAGATCCTCGTGCAGTGCGTCCAACAGCCACTCGAGCAGCTCCTGAGAGTCGTGCTGACCACCGCCGGCGAACTGCGGGGCGTGCTTGTTAACGCAGAAACGCAGCTTAAGCGGTGCCACCGATCGCGTCGTCGCAGTCCACACCTCCTTCAGGAGCTCAGCATATCGCATCGCCAGTTGACCTCGGGTTCCCAGTTTGTTGGCCGCATTCAGCTCGAAGCGGTGCATCTCACGTTGGAAGTACTGCGCCAGCGGTTGGGTGTTGAACAGCACCTGGAGAGCGGCGTTCATAAAGCACGTGTTGCCTAGGTTGTGCAGCCCCGTAGCTCCCGGAGCATGCACCGACATAATGGAGCTGCGGGTCATACGACGCCGATCACCTGGCGTTCCACCTGCTCCCTGTCCACTCTGCGCGCTGGCCAACGAGCCCAGTTCCTCGGGCCATGTCAGGTCCTTGTTGCGAATCTCCAGCAGCAGCTGGTCATTGTCCCGGATGAGGAGTTCCTTCAGGCACATGGCATCCTCCTCCAGTAGTAGTATGGCACCGTTGTCCAGCTGTGGCACGTGCCACAGCCGGATGTCCTCCGACTTCAGGCGCAGCTGCCCGCACAGAAACTCGCCCACCTGGCGGACTGTGGCCAGACGACTGAAGGCCGCCGTATAGGCCAGATATCGCTTCGGCGGCTGCAGCACGCTACTGGCAGCAATAGCTGCATAGCCTCCGCCGGATGCCAGGACACCATAGCCGCCGCTTACCGTGGAGCCCCAGCTGCCCAGCTGGGTGCCTGACCCTCCTCCGGCGCCAATTTGCGACGGTTGCGCCTGGTGGAGCAAGATGCGTAGATTTAGCGGGTACAGCTCCAGTTCCACCTCTGAGTTCGGCGGTTGTATGACCTGCGGATAACATTTAATTTATTATTTATTAATAACTTTGAGTTCTGATAGGTTCTTACCTGACGCGGCAATGGCAGGTTGTCGCCATACCACCGATTCAGGGCCTTCCACAGCGACTTGGGCACTAACTCGAAGTCGTGGCTCTGCACCAGAGGCGTGTCCCGTTTGAGGTGACCCCCCTCGCCGGTGAGGGTGCGCACGTTCCTGTACGGATTGGCTGTGATCAGGTTGCTATTGTCGATCGGTCCCGGACGTACAGGTCCGCAGTGGCGACCCGCTGAGATCCCACTGCTGGCCGATCCGGACCCGGACCCGGTAGCTGAGCCCGTGCCGGAACCCAGCGAGTAGCTGTCGTGCTGCTCCAGGCTGTGTGTGTTGAAGCTCTCATCGCAGACGAGCGCCTCATCGACGGCGGTCCGCTGACTGGCGGGGGTGCGCTTGCAGTAGTCGCATGTGTGTGCCGTATGCTGAGTGTACTGCATCCAGCCGAGCCACCAGTCGCGCGTTATCAAATACCAGAACTGGCCCACGCGGTACGGCCTGCGTTCTTCACGTCGCAGCCATCCCCGGACAATATCATTCTCCATATGCTTACACTGGGGCCAGAGGCCGAAGACGATGTGGCACAGCTCGAAGATGAGGTCCAACAGGGGCTGCATAAGCCGGAGATCACACTGAACGTTCCACAGCATAAAGTCCTCCGCCGTCAGGGAGACGTTGTCGCGGGTAAGCTTGCTGGGCGCCCCATCCGGACTTCGGCGCTGGCCAAACTCCAGCAGATCGCTGATCACATGCTGCTTGGTCAGCTCATTGTACTGCTGAGAGTCACGGTTCTCCTTGGCTACCAACAGCAGGACATTGATCATCTGCAGCGTCTCTTCGTGGTTGAGCACTCCATCTCGATCCACGTCAAAGATCTTAAAGCAAACTGGAGTGGGAGAGAAATAACAGGAAGTAGAGAATGGGCACAGAAAAAGGCTCTTAGTACTTACAGCGGGTCCTCTCCACACCTGGTCCTCGGCAGGCGGCACTTACGCCACAGCACAGCTCCTTGAAGTCGATGTGACCATCTCGATTCTCATCGAAGGCGTTGAACAGCCCCGCCAGCGCATTCTTTGGTATCGGTGGACTAATCAGCGGGCCAAGGAACTGCAGGTCGATTTGACCATTTTGTGAAGTGTTCTTCAGGCGCCAAAACTCCTTCTCTAGATCGCCAATGTCCTAAAAACCAAATAATATAATATATAATATATCCCTTCAAGCACATTCATTCCTTTATCTCTTACCTTCTCCTCCAGATGCGTGACTCCAGCGAGACTCTGGTAGAACGTTGGCGTCTCCAGCTCCGAGGTGAGACTGACACAATTGTCGGCCAGAAGCCAATTGGAGAGGACTGTGGCATTGCGGTGTTTGACAATCCAGTCCTGGAATTGCTCGAAATTGACTCGTTCGCTCTGGGCGAACAGGGAGACGCTCTCGAATGGAGCCAGGTTCACGTTGCGTACATACTCCGACTTTATAATATAGGTTCCCGCATCATTGCAGTACAGGTTCCACAAAAATCTGAAAGTTTACAAGTATTCATTTGTAATAATAAAGAAATTATACATATTTGAGGTCCACTCACTTGGTCTTCTCTTCCTGGGTGCCGCGCGTGATTAGCACCAGGCCGCAGAGCAGATCCTTGAAGGAAATTCCCCGCTGGGTGCCACCGCAGGCGGCGTACAGCATGTCCGTGATCTTCGGCGGCACCCCCTCGCAGAGCACGTCCTGCTGAAAGGCGTTCCGGCTGAGGAAGAGCCGCCCCACGCCCGCCGACTTCTTGAAGGCATCTCTCAGGCGCCGCAGCTCCGCATCGCTCACTGGAGGGAGGGAAGGGAAACCGGTGGATGAGTAATGCATGGGGCAGGGCAAATCCCACTCATGATGACCATGGGATCCCCCGTAATTAATGCGATTTACGCGCTCGGTTTCACACCAACCCCTGCGACGTGACGTCTTTGACAGACAAAAAACTCAAATACCAAGAATTTACATATATATAAATATATATAAATATATATGATCACCTATAACAGAGATAAACTTAATGTTCCGGTCATTATTTACCTATTGATTCCATTTCAGGATTAAGTGTCGCCTTGTTACCTAATTACCCCTTATCTGACATTGATTGTTTTTTTTCGGTTTCGGAGTGATTGTGAATCACTTCTCTGAAGAATCACAAGTGCACCAGCATATGTTTATTCACTCGCGGCAGCGATAATTAAAAATCGTAACGAATTTCGGTTATAAAACCACTTCTGAAAGGTGTAGAGTAGAGTAGCGACGTTTTTATGATCTCAAAACAGTGTTTTCTTTCCGATTCGTGCTTTGGTCTGGGAATTTACTAGGCCAACATAAAGTTGGGTAATATTGAATACCTTTTAGAGGAATAATTGGGAAAATGCTGTCTTTAATGTTATATTTTTTTTAAGCTTTCCTGCTATTAGTCATTCATATTATATTATTCTACTAATTTGATCGCAGAAAACAATCGATCAAAATCATTAATATGGAGTTAATGTTAAATATTATTTGTGTTTTCTTTAAATATAATTAAAATATTATATTATTATGACTCAGATTTAACTAAGGAGACTTTAATTAGATTGTTGGAAAAGGGATATAGTGGCTACCATTTCATTAAGAATGAAAAAAAATTTTGCACATTATTGAAGTTATGATCTTGCCATTTTCTATACACAGCTCATTATAATTTATAAGTCAAAAATTTTTTCTCTTTAAAAAGTAAGCCTTTAAAGATCAAAACATATTTATAAAATGATGCATTTACTTAGAAATATTTATATTTTTAAGGAGAGTAGCACTGAAAACCTACAAGAACAACCAATAAATGGTCAATCAATTCAATCATTTTAACTTTGGCGATAAGCTTAGCACATTGGCCAAGAGATAACTAAAAGTAAAACGTGAAAATACATTGATATATGGATTTGTTATGGACAATCAGCTGCAACTGCAAAGCTGCAACTTCGGTCTTCGATTTATGACTGCCGAACGGACTCTCTTGCATGCAAAGCTCTTATTTCCCCCCTCGCTGCCTTTATTTATCCGCATTGTCTCGTCGCTTTATTGGAACCGGTCGGCCGTTCCGTGTGGGGCTAATAAGAAACACACGCACCTGGTCGCGCGCCCCACTTCCGGGGGGAGCAAAGAAGGGGCGGTGCGGACGGACAGGTGCTGGGATGGTGGGGGGAGACCAGCGGAGCGAGCGCACATACCTTATCAGCAACGTTCGTTTTCTTAACTCTCACTGCCTGCCTGGCCGCAAATCAGCGGGCAAAACAATAACAACGACAGTAGCAAGATGAATGCCAGAGCAACAGCGTAAAGGTAAGTAAAGTAGAGTAAGTCAAAAACACTGCCAGCCAGCGCCAGAGACGTCATAGAGATTAGATGGGGTGGGATAGGGCAGTGGGGTAGAGGGTTCCCAAGGTGGTGGCTAGTTCCCGTTGACTAAAATAATCTTAACTCCTGGGCTGATTTCCAATTGATATGGTGTAGGTGTTCCTTATTCGCAGCTCTTTAGATACAGTAGAGAGTCTAATAATTTGAGCTGATGAGAGGTTCTATTATGAGAAGCGACTATTATGTCAAAAACATACAAAGATATTATACGAAGACAAATATCAGACCTATTAGTTCTAGTTTCCAGCCAAGAAACCTTCTTATTAATTTTGCAGACTGATTCAGTTCGCTGAAGAATTAGGTGCAATGTCTACAACAACGTATGCTAAATTTTGCTAAGCATTGAAGGTGCTTTTTAAGACTTGATAAATATAATTAATAAATGTGCCAAATTAATCAAAATATTTCAAAATTTGCCATGTTTTATGCATTGACTACAAATTCCCAAATGGCTCTAGCAGCTTGATATTAAGCACTCGGAATGTTGAGATTGGGCACAAACGGATACTGATGATAATGCTCATTGTTTGTTTAAGCTAAGTTTATTGTTTATAGTCAACCTTAACTTGTCCCTATAAAAAAAGTTCGCTTCGTTATTATTATTACATAAATTAATAAATAAATATTTACATATTTCAGCTGTTTTCGCTGAGTTCTATTCACAGAAGTTCGACTGTAATTTGTTAATCTCCAAAAGAGGTTTGCTCAGCTCTACTTATCTGGAAAATGCACTTGAAAGTGATTTATTTTTGAAATACTTCGCACAAATTTCAAACACCTTTGTACATACACACATATGTACATAGGTTGAGAGTAAAATGCAACGGGGGAATGACATTAAGAACTCTGGAAATTAACGGCATCCGCATATTGCAGCTACACAGCAACCCTAAGCTTGCCCTGCACTGCCTGGCTACTTAACTGTTTCTGTGCGTCGCTGCTCTGCTTTGTTGTCTCCCAGCCACCCAGAGCACCCACCCCCGCCGTTGAGCTTTTCTATTGTGACGTCACTGGCGGCGGGGCGACGCAAATACCCATGCATACACGCGCGCAAGCTGTGCATGTATTTGTACTGTTAACATGGAATGGAATATGGCAAATTAAATGCAAAAAACAGCGGTGGAAACTTAAGGGAGCTCCTTAGGGCATTGGGCAGTGGAACCACTGTTGTGTGTCCAGCGAGCGGTCAGCAAACGTGGGTGCACAACAACAATGGAATCGATAAAGCGCAATCACACCTGTATGTATGTTGGTGTTGTTCTGTTTTCTAGAAGCGACGTTGATTAGCTGTGTGACCCATTTCCACTTTCCCAGGGAATTTGGTCCAGCCGGAGGGCAGCACACTCACCGCGTTTCACCGAATCCTCGTAGCTGATGCTGTTCGAGTGCTTGGACTCCTTGGTGCCCATGGTTTGTGCCCAGAATTTTTGTTTGCGGGGGTGCAACGGCGACGGATTCTCGGATTCTGCTCCTCCTGCGTCTAGTGACGCCTCTGTTCACATTTGTTTACGTTCACTTAACCGACGCGGGCAGAACGATAAAGTAAACGGTCTGATTAGGATCAGATCGGAAGCAGGAGCAGAATTACTAAAGAGCTGAAGCCTGGCTATTTCCACGGCCAAATAATCCACTTTGGGTGTCAAAACAAAACAAAAAAACCTGTCAAAACATCGATGTCACTATCGATAGTATCATCGGCCCAATCGAATGTTTTTACACCATCCCAACTCTAATATATGGGCATGTATTCGATTCTTAAAGAAAATCTCGACTACTAGTGTATTTCTGACCATCGATATGTTATTGTTTCCAAATATAAAAAAAAGCGATAACTAAATCAGCTGTTTATGAAAACCTGAAATGTTTGCCCTCGAAGCAAATAAGTTGTGGGTTCTTTATGATGCTTGAAAGCTAATAATAAACTTTCCTTATTCAATGACATTTCCACTATTCAAATGTATAAATTTACATACCGATATAAAATACGGAGCACCCTGTAGAAACCGACAAACCCTCTCATGCAATTAGGTATAAATGTGGCAGAAACAAAGTAAAGTATTTTATACATGTAAAAATTACGTACAACACGCCCGTGTAACAATATGTAAAGAAAGGTTTTAAAAGAAATTAAAAATTGGAATAGTTTTGAAAGTGTCTTTTGTTCAAATATATATGGTGTTCATGGATAAAGAACAATTTTAAAAGAAGTGCATACAAATAAAATAAATAGACATATATATATATAATTTTTAGCATTGGAAGTGCCTTCCCAAATGTCTTGTTCACATATATGGTGTGCATGGAAAAATAATTAGAACAGCAATAAAAAAGGAATATAATTAAAATCAATATACACACGTACGTATGGATACACTTTTATGGAAATGCCTTTTTGAAATACCTTGAAATAAGTAGCTTAAAAACAATCGATAGTGCTTGCCAAAGCTAATCAATCGATATTATCGATAGTGCAATCGATGTTTTGACAGCTCTACAGCCCAGCTGCGAAACTCATAGTTTTTTTGTTCGGGCGTAATTAGAAAGCAGTAATTAAACTTAATTTGCACGTCCTAGCCACAACAACACAGCAGCACACCAGCACACCGTGACGCGAGCGCCCTTGCAGTTTCTCACCGGACAAGCCGCGCGACCGAAAGAACGAAAGTCGGGGCAGACAAGCGTTTTGAAACTACGTCGCCATTTTTGACACGGCTCCGAATCGTCGAAAACACAAACACAAACACACCCAGAAGAGCTGAACTGAGAGAGAGAAAATCATCGAAACTCTGTGGTTACGTCTAGGAATATTCAACGGCACAGCACGCATATGGGATATACATTTGTTATTAGCGTAATTGTTAGTGCACAATAAAACGGAACGGGACGGCGGAACAGAGCCCAGCGGAAGCCACTGATTAGCCAGGCAAACGAAGGAGACACGACGTGTCCACCAACCACATCATTAGCGTAACCCTTGTCATCGCGGGATTTGTGACGACCAACTGTGATCTCTCTCCCATTTAACCATCGACATGGCCAAGACGTACGACTATCTGTTCAAACTGCTGCTGATCGGCGACTCCGGCGTGGGCAAGACCTGCATCCTGTTCCGCTTCTCAGAGGATGCCTTCAACACGACGTTTATATCCACAATAGGTAACTGAGCAACATCTCCGCCTCACGTCTTTTCCCAACCACTCGGCGGCAAAGTGCTGATTTTTAATTAATTATGACGCCGCCGTTCGCATGAACTCACATCGCACCAACATTTTCTCGCCACTTGGGCTCAGCTCAGCGCTCAGGCAGGCGAGTGACTCATGATGTGCCAGCCAGCGTTCTTTTCTTTTCATCGCCACTGTCCAAGCATTTGTCATAATGATTGTGTACCGCGCCAAGGATTCCTCCGCGTTCAAGGGAGGAGGGGCTTCCCTTGATTTGCTTTGTTGTGCCTGGCAAGAATAAGAGCAATCTTTATAATGCCCAAAGCAAGGGAATCTACACACCCGCATATAAGAATAATAACAAAATAAGAGCCAGCTACCAGACCGGTGCCTTTGTACTGGAGGAAGCTCTTATCACCGAAAGAGGTCCGATTGATAGCCATAAAGACACTGAATACAGCTATAGGGGTTTCATACTATATATTTTTGTGAAAGATTGGTGCGATACGTAGATTCCCCTTGTCTTTTACTCTCAAGTAGAGGTTACACATGTGAATTTGATTAATACTCTGTACCTTTTTCATCAAAATGAGTGTGTAAATATACAGAAAGAACATTAAGTTTGCATGTACTTTTTCTGTACCTTGCACTTACCTAATTTTTCGTTTATTTTCGTTTTTGGCACATGGTTCCCTTGCACCAATTCCGATTTTGGGCTATTTACTTAAACGACAGGCATTGTTTTAATCTATTGCGTGGTTCGGTCTTTGCTTCCCTTCTACGTCACTGGTTTGCCGAGCAAACAAACAGGTTCGGCGGTCGCCGCCGCTCGCCATATAATTTGAATTTGAAATAATGATGTATGTGTTCTCTTGTCTTTTTTCGTTAACAGGTATCGATTTTAAAATTAGAACAATTGAATTAGATAACAAGAAAATTAAGCTGCAAATATGGTGAGTTATAAAGGATGTTTGTTATTTTCATTGGTTTCTAAATTCCTTTACATCTCTCCTTCACTCAGGGACACTGCCGGCCAGGAGCGTTTTCGCACAATCACAACGGCCTATTACAGAGGCGCCATGGGCATCATGCTGGTATATGACATAACCCAAGAGAAGTCCTTTGAGAACATCAAGAACTGGATCAGGAATATCGAAGAGAACGCCTCCGCCGATGTCGAGAAAATGCTGCTGGGCAACAAGTGCGAATTGCACGATAAGCGACAGGTGAAAGAATTAACTAACTGGCTATTCTTAGATTTAAAAGTGTCCTTATCATAGAGAAGGTTAACTCACTAACTGACTAACAGTATAACACTGAATCATTGCTAAATACTAATATACAGCTTAAAGGGGAATGTAATAATGAGGGCAGCGATGTTGAGTTAGATATTATTAATTATTGTTAATTTTCACTCTTCATTAAGAGTTTATAATTCAAATAGGAGCCGTTTCGAGGTGGAGGGTGTACAATAATTCGAATATATGTTTTAATAAGTACTCTTTTAATGATCTTTATTGCTAATTTTCCGTTGATTTCAGGTTTCAAAGGAGCGCGGCGAACAGTTGGCTATCGAGTACGGCATCAAGTTCATGGAGACCTCTGCGAAAGCTAGCATCAACGTGGAGGAGGCCTTCCTTACCCTCGCCAGTGATATCAAAGCGAAAACGGAAAAACGCATGGTGAGTGTGAGAGTGGGGACTGAATCCCGGCAGACAAAGGGCACATTCTTTTAAATCCAGATGCTAACCCCTTATATGTGTGTATACAGGAGGCGAACAACCCGCCCAAGGGGGGCCATCAGCTGAAACCGATGGACAGTCGGACGAAGGACAGTTGGCTGTCCAGGTGCAGTATGCTTTGACGTGGCAACAACGTGCGCTCGGCACTGATGCGGCATGGTGGTAACAATTACGATAGTGTATGTGGTAGTAGTTTTCTTAACTCCTGTTAGGTTTTTGAGTGTGCAACAACCGAAAGAAACCCAAAGCGAAACTGACGTCAAAATCAACATAAACATCAGCAGCAGCAGCCAGCTCTAACTCCCCTTCCCCTTATCCTCCCCTAAAAAATCGCTCGAAAATGGAATAGAACACGAATTGCATTATGAAACAGTTATTAAATAAAGTATATGACGACCGTGTACGAAATATATAGTATAGTATATAGTATATATACGTATATAACTCAAGTTGAAAGAGGATCCAGCAGCCAATCCAATCCAACCCGCCCGCGTCCTCCTTCTCAAAGAGGTTTTAGTATTTACGGAATTATGATGATTTTCTCTAGCAGCCATGGTTGTTTTCTCGATTTGTAAATTATTAATTGTAAAACAAACAAATATATATGTACTGTGTATGCATATGATTAGTTCTCGCCTGTCCTTGTTTTGCTCAGCGCCCTTTGCCATTATGTTAGGGATACGGAGGATATGTCCAGACGCACAATTACCCCACAATTGTAATCCCCGAATTCCGCCCTCTCTCATACATATATATTTATGTGGTAGTTTCGCACAGCACAGCAGCTGCGCGGGTGCTCACTACTTATTTCTGTTTAATCTTCACACACATTTCATTTGGCTAGTTTGTACTATATTTATTTTTGTTTATTTTTGCCACACACACCGCGACTTCTAATAAATATATAAATAAATAAACAATAATCAATGGAGAGTTGCAGAAGAGTTCAACACGAGTCGCATCGAGTTAATCGATTGACCTCGACAGCAGCAATAAAAACATTTATGAAAAAACATACATACATAGCGCAGTAAAAAGTAAATAATGTGAAATTAAATGATAACTAAATGCATATTTGATATTAATTAATTACTTGTAATATTAATGATTAAACGTATACAATTTTATAAAAATAAATCTTGTGCAAAACCAAAGAAACCACAGTTCTTACTAAGCATTGATCTATTTACATTTAAAACTTAATGCAAATGGCACAGCGTCATGATCACCTATAACAACAGTGTTAATTTAATAGATTTTGGGAGTACTTCTTTTTGTTTTCACTTGTTTTAATGTTGGTTCAGTATAGTCACATATAATCGAGCCAATTATAGTTGGTTTTATACGGTCCATACCGCATTATGAGTCTCATTATACATGGGGCAGACTGCACAGGCTCGAAGGACCAAATACGAAGTCCAGTTCAGGGCAGTTCATATAATCACCTTCACTGAATAGCCGCTGAAAATGTATCACTTGACTTGTATATGTTGAGAATTATCCCAAACGAGAATATTTAAACCTAGACTCGACTCTATGTCGAAATCTCACAAAGATCTTGTACAGGACAAGCACCAGGCTTGGTTATACAGCTGTTTCTGAACAAAGTCATGGCCTGCCATCAGTATCCGTTTTTATGGTTACTACCAGGCTTCTAGTCTATAGTCAAGTCTAGAATTCGAGCTGCAATGATGGAAAAATATATTTTAAAAGAGTTTTTAAAATGTCTTTAAAGTATAACAGTTTTATGATTTATTAAGTTTGGGTCGGATTAGCATATCCACCGACTTAATGTTATGGGTGTTGGCCCACATAATGTTGTCCTTTGTACGGATTTCCTTCTCGGGATAGTATTTGCCATTAAGATTCCTGTGAAGTGAAAGGTTAATTGATAATGCGCTCTTACAGAATATTGCGTAAATTTACTTACGTTTCACCACAGAAACTATACCACCAGGCGCCGTGGCTATCCTTGGCGCAGTTTCGATTGATAATTTGATCGTTGTCACTGTCGAGGGTGCTGAACCTCCGATTCAGATTCCACACCAGCGAGTTTGGGACACTTCCAGTAAATTGGCCAATGCTCAGCAAAGCGAAATCCACCTCCTCTCCACCCACCAGGAAGTTGTCGTAGCGGGCAAAGTGGGTGGATCCATTGAAGAACTGGAGGCGCACATAGAGCTCGTGCTGCTGGTACTTGGTTAGCTGGTGAAGTTTGTTCAGGCCAATGAAGAACTCCCCGTCTAGATTGCCGAAGCCCTCGCGGTAATCGCTCAGGTTTCTGTAGAAATCCTCTGATCCGTCAATGCGCCTCTGAATGACTGTCCAACCGGGCCCGACTAAGTCTGCATCACAACGAACTAAGAATGGCTCATGGATTTCTGGAATTTCAATTGTCTGAATGGCCGTTACCTGGCCAGCGAACAAACATCCGGAGGGTTTGACTCCGCTCTGGTCGAACCATTTCAAACACTCTGTACTGAGAAGTGTCTGTGTCTCCAGCTGATCCCTGAGCTCCTCCGTCGTTAAGGCATCTTTATGAGCTTGTCTCTGGAGGACTTGGATTTCCTGCTTCAGCCTCTCAATATCAGCCTCGTTATGGGCGATTCTCTCGTTATAATTTCTCCATATGTCGCCGAGGTCGAGTTGCGCCTTAAGACGATTATCAGCTTCCAAGTTTTTCAGTTCTATAGCAACTATTATGTTATGCCATTCGACCATTTGATTTTTAATTTCATTAAGAGAAGCTCGGTCTGCTCTGGCCTCTAAGATAATGTTGTTTAAAGTTTCTATTGACAGCTGGAGCGATTTGATTTGTTGAGAGGAATCCGTGGCCTCGATTCCGATATTTATGTCTTCATAATCGCTGGAAACATTGTTGACTTGCGCAACTATCTGTGGGATCCACATGATATGGAATAACTAACATACCTATATCAGACTTTACTTACAAGATCGTCGTTCACTAAACTCTGCGAGAAAGATGTTTTAACAAAGGATCCGAGCAAAAAGATCAAGAGAGTTAACGCCAGATTCGAAAGCAACTGCATTTTAAAAGCAACCTTATGGTAGCACATCACAACTCAATCTGAATAAAAGCATCGCGGTTGAACTGTGGTAAGCGATAAGCTATCTGTTCATTTATAATATTAAAAGTACACATCATAATCATTTAATTATTTTTAATTGTTTAATTGACCTACACTTGATTCAGTTTGTGAAGCAAACTAGCCCTCGAGTTGTCATTCTCGGCGTTAAATCTTTTATTTATATTATTTATTTGCCTAATTAAATCGAAGCATGACAAGATTGGTATCTTATACCCTATAGCTTTATATGCAAAAAATCGATTTTAAATAGATTAGCGTCGATGTTTTGAAGCCCTTTTACAGCCAGTGTATTGGGGTCTGAAAAGGATATATGATGGTAAATATACTACAATAGTTTTAGTTTTCAATATCATTTAATATCAGCGATAAAGCCGATTTCCAATAAAGAATATTTCCAATGTTTCTGAGTTTAAGGTCCCGCTGTTTTTAATAGACGTCAAGATCTTGTAGCATTTCTAGGTTGTACAGTGTAACCAGTCTGAATCGCCGTCTCTCTTAGATGGGTCCAACAATTCTTTACCCAGATAAGCAATCGAGCAGCTGTGGATTTTAAACTACGGCTTCAATCCATTGTCCCAGCACATATTTGACTGTTAATTAAACTCTCCTATTGAATAATTTGTTATATATGTATTTAAAAAACATCCACAATTGGCTGGACGACATACCGCTTAAAATAAACAGTGAATAAGCTTAGGTGTAGAAGATACAAGTAGATTGTACGATACGAACGTTTTAATAGCGGGGAGCACAACATACATTCACACACGACATAGAGGACATAGGCTCGGATTTTGGTCAGAAAATTTAGTTGTAAGACGTTAGATAGATGCTTATTAAGGGACTGACAAAAGAAACCGAACTTAGCTTCATTCTGCCTTCTTTTGTGAAAGGATAATTCATAATTAGCGGCTATCGATTTCAAAAATATGTAAAGCACACACATTAGCTAAAAACTAGGAGGAATTGCACGTTGCTGGTTGCTGGTTGCCGCGTGTTACGCCTGCGGCAGGTTCTGGTAGTAGTTAGAAAGGATGCGCCACGCCTCTGGCTCCATAAAGCCGTCTGGAGGACTCGCTCCAGTCTTGGCCAAAGTGCGCATCTTGGTCCCCGAGATAAACTCAAAGTCGTCCTTGCGCTGAGGCTCGAAGAATGCCATTTTGCTGGCGCTCTTGTCATAGGCGGCCACCCGGAATGGCAAGATCTATATATACAATGAAAAGTTAGATTCAATGCTTATAGTGATGATAAACCGTAATTTCTCACCTCCATACTGTCCAGGCCCTGGGCCATTTTGAGCACCCGCGCTCCATGGGTGGCGTCGTACAGGTTGCCATCCGGATAGGCCTTTTTGTCCGGATGCGGCATGCCCGCCGGATCGCGTCCTACAATGTAAAAGTTGGCGCCGGCGTTCATGCGCGCCTTGGCGTGCCACTGCACCTCCGTGGGACCGGCGTACATCATCGGCGAGGGGAAGATGGCCAGTACAGTGTCGTCTCGTCGCAGAACACCGGCGTCTAGCACGGCCTGGTGTTGCTTCATCCGCACATCCAGCGGCACGTCATCGTCTTTGGTCCAGCCGCCGAGAGGATGCAACAGAAGAACCGGCTGCTTAAAGCCCCGCTCCAATAGTTGTCGTCGGGTGTCCTGCATGAGCAGGGCATGCCCATTGTGGATGGGGTTGCGGAGCTGGAAGGCGAAGATGGCATCGGCGTTGAGCTCCTTGAAGCGACGCCTCAGCTCGTTGGGCGTCAGCCGGTACTGATCCAGACCGTCCTCCCAGCGAATCCTTTCGATCACAGCCAGATCCCCACCGACTAGGTATTCGCCGGACTCGTATACCTGTTTGCTGTACGGATGTTCGGGATTGCTCGTGCCGAACTGTCGGGCCAAGCGCTCCTCCTTCCGCTGGTAATAGAACTCGGGCCGGCGCAGAATTGCCACTGGCTTGCCCTGATACTTAAGTGTTAGCGAGGAGGATCCGTCCAGTCGCTCCTTCTCCGCCGCAGTGGCGCTGAGCACAATGGGCACCGAGTGGTTCTCCCGATAGGACCCGTCCATTCCGCTTTGGAGTGTGTTGAAGTGTAGCGTCTGTAGGTACTCGTCCTCGCGCATGAATCCGCGCAAGGGATAAGCCCAGCCCTCGGCCAGTACCTGCACCCATTGGAGCTCAACGGTGCTGATCTCAATGGCCTCCAGCGACTCGGCCTCGTGGCGAAGCACCTCCGTTGCAATGGATTCGCTGGGGTACAGCTCTGGCAGTAGGTCTACGTCGCGAAGGGAGCGCGGAATGATGCCTTCCTGCTCAAGCAGTGCTACCAGTTGCTGCGTGGACTCACTCACGGTATAGCCGTGCGTGTTGACCACCAGCTCCGGGTTCTGGGGCCGCTCATACTCTTGCGTAATGCCCGTAAAGCCCTTGATGACGCCCTCGCGTGCCTTCTTGTACAGCCCCTTGACGTCGCGCGTTTCGCACACGTCGAGCGGTGTGTCCACGAAGATCTCGTAGAATTTCAGGCCCGCATCCTTGTGGATTTTGCGTGCCATCTCGCGGTCGTCGGCGAACGGGGACACGAAGCTGCAGATGGCCACAACGCCGCTGTCGGAGAACAGCTTGGCCACTTCACCGACGCGTCGGATGTTCTCCTCGCGTTCGGCGGGCGTGAAGCCCAGATTCTTGTTCAGCCCGGTACGGATGTTGTCGCCGTCCAGTCCGTAAGCGGGGATGCCACGGGACACCAGATACGCCTCCAGCTCGAAGGCGATCGAGGTCTTGCCGGCGCCACTGAGTCCTGCAAAGAGCATATTCATGTTAGTCACTGGAAACTAGTGTAAGTAAGGATCCCTCTCCTACACTCACCAGTCAGCCACACGGTGCATCCTCTGAAGCCTCGGCACAGACCCAAGTTCTTGCCGCGCGTCTCCCGGGTGACATGGTGCTTCTGTTCGGTAACATTCGTCGCCACCTGTAGGCACTGCAAACAACGAGGAACACAAGTCGGGTTTAGCTTTCGAAATTATCATAAATTAATATTCATGTCAAGAGATTGGAATTGCCTGCTTTAGGCGGCCACAAAGCCATGGCCAAAGCCAAAAATGTAAGCCGAAGAATCCAGAGCCAAAGGCAAAGCCACCAATCAAGTCATCGAAATAGTTCGCTTTGACCCCAAGGCGATGATTCGTGCTGAGCCAGCTCTCCAGAGCTCAGTTTGTTGACCTTCCAGAGCTGGAGCTGGAGCTGGAGCCGAAGCAGAAGCAGAAGCTCGTGTGTGCAGAGTTTCGTATGAATATTGCGATACGGATGATGGACCCATCAGTCTGGACTCTATCTCCAAGTAAATTGTGTACCCATATGCATATGTATGTATTATAGGGGCCATAAGTATTATTATTAATAACTTAACTTCCTTTTGGCCATTTAATCCAAAAGAAGGATAATTACCTAACTTATAGTGGTTATAATCATTGGAATATATTAAGTCTTAAGTTAAGTACAATAAGTACCAGAAGTCTTTTGTAGATTTCATTTGTAAAGTTAGTAAACAACATATGAGAAACATAATTTAGTACATAAGGATGTGGCTCTCTTAAAATGTTTAGCAAGTAATGTTCATAAATTTTTAATAATTTATTGAATCATTAATTCTTTATAATATATCCCGCAGAAAACTTATTATTTTGGCGCAGTTTGTATATGAATTAAAAGTAGGTCACTCTCACTCTCAGCACCTCTCCTCCCTTCCGCGTTTAATCATCAAGTTGATTTAGGTCTTCATGTGGTGGTATCAGTAATGATTTAGTGCATATTATCTGCATATATATCTCTCAGCGCCTCTTTAGGTGTCAGTTTGCGTATCTATATCTCTAGTGGTTATCACTGGATCTTCCTAACATCTTACCCTTCTCTTAATGTGGGGATAAAATCCAAGGGGAGGGTTCGGCATTGTCTCAGCTGAAAGCTTTTCAGAAGTAGTATATGTGGTGGAAGTTGTTCTATTTCCCTTGATCCGTTTTCACATTCAGCACTAAATGATATCAGTGCGGACTTAGTTCAGACCTCTCACAGATGCGAAACAGCTTCCGTCATAGAGAGACGAAACGCGACGAGCGTTGAATGCGAACTGAAAGTTTTCAATAATATTTACGGTGTTATATGGCGCGCTCCGCCTGAAAAGGTATTGGAGAATTGGGAACCCAAGAGAAGAGTGTGAGGCGGAGAGAGGTCGCTTTCGAGTAGAGTCCGTCCATCATCGCTTTAATCTCGCTCTGGTCTCTCAATTGCCGATCATCGTTCCAAGCGATACGCTCCACGCTCCCCGCTCACGCCTCGCATCATTTCCACTCTCCCGGCTCCATATGGAGAAAATGTTTGCACAGCCTTTTTTGTCTTCTGTTGTACCTTATATCTCTGTTTTGGTTCTTTCTTTGCCTTCTTTTCACCATTTTGATATATGACTGTTTAGATTCTTAGGCCTTAAGGTTTTGGAATTGTTATGCCACCACTCTATAAAGTTGTCAAGTATATATTATATATTTCACACAATAAAGAGGTATTTATACCTTATAACCATAGGGTTTTAGGGTATTATAACTTGGTGCCATTGCGGAACCTGAGCAACATGAGATGGGTTGCTAGAACCAATGGATCTTGCCCATAATCTTCCCAGTACCATTTTCTTGTACACTTCACTATTTTATGCTAAAGTTTAAATGCCTATACCCGGGTATATAGACATGCCCTTCTGTCTTTTTATTTATCGCACTAACTTTTTGGATTCCGGGTATTTTATAGTCGAGCACACTCGACAGTAGCTAGCTTAATTGTTTAAACATATAAATAAATATGTATTCAAGTTGAGGGAGGGATCCATGCATAGCATTTTTGGGCATATTTAAAATACCTGTATTTTCCACAGAAAAAATGATCTATTTAAATTTAGCATCCATCGATGCTTCATCCTAAATGGAACTTACCGCATCACCTGGCTTTTCCACTACACTCGGCTGGCAGATCTTCGGGGAAGAGGAACAGCCAGTGTTATTGTTATTATTATAGTGGCCGAGCGAATTGGCACATCGGGTAAACATTTTGCACAATCGAAGCAAACTCTCTGGGCGGGTGAAAAGAAAGCGCGAGACTAACAATATGTACTCTTTGATAATTAAGCAAGTGAGAGTTTTCGAGCCACAGCACCACCCAGTCGCACCACAGCCGAAGAAAACGAGCCAGACAACAGACCGCCAAAACGCTGAACTTTCTCGCCGAAGCTCAAAACTGCAACTAAAATTTCACGGGCTGCGACTGCAGGCGAACTCAAAGTAAAGGCAGAGAGCTCCAACAGCTACACGTTGGCACTTGGCAGAGATCTCCACTGGAGGAGAGGGTGATTTTGAGTGGAGAACTGGCCCATATAAGAACTTGTTTATGGATGTGTTTGCCCAAGATATTTCGCTTTGTTTTTATTTCAAACAAAGAGCTATTAAACAGCTAAGTACACATACTATTTCTTGGGCAGTGTATAGATATGAGGCCAAGAAATTACTCTTTTATTGTATGGTAGTACCAAAATGTAGCCCCTAATTAATCTAGTTTTTTTAAGACTCTGGACTGTTTAGGCGATTAAAAAAATAAAACTCTACTAAATCAAGTTAAGTAGACTTCAAATAAACACTTGTATTAAGGCTGGCACTTGTTCTCACATATTTTTTTTGCATTTTCAACAATTTTGCGATTACGTTTTATGGTGCAACGGTATTTGCAAGACTTTTATCATTTTTTTGTTATCGGAATATTTAATCGATTTACTTGCTGACTTGGTTTTTTTATAAGTAACCAGATTCTTTAAATGTCTTTTATTTTATTAATTTTTTGTTTTAAAGCCAAAGAGAGCCTTTTCTTTAAACAGTTTTAATTCCAGTGGCCAAAGACTTGACTATGACAATTACACTTTCACCATTAAAATAGTGAAATTAATAAGGTTTAATTATAAAATCCTTAATTTAACCTTCTTAAAAAATATTAATATTTTTTTTTTAAGTTAGATCAGAGTTCATATTCAAAAGGCCAAAATGGCAACAGTAAATCGCATGAAACTTGCAAAAGTGAAAAAGGTAGCCCACCTCTATTACTGCTCATTTTAAAAGAAAATGACTAGCTGTTTAACCCTTTTTTTACATCTATTGCAAAAGTCATTTAGTTAGGTAAGCTCCTTTAGTAATTTTCAATTAAAATAGCACGTAATAGGTAAATTAAAAATAAATAAAAATGAAATGTAATAAAGAAAACAATTAAGGCAGCTAACCGCCAAAGACACATGAATATTCACCCATCATTATTCTTTACTTTACAAGGAACTTTAATTTTGCATTAAAGTCAATTGCTAATTTTTCTGTGATTCCCACCAATAATGATGCTACAGAGCCAAGAGTATATTTCTGTGGTCATTCAACTCGCGATCGATGCCGCCGACTTGGCCTGTTGACCAAGTTTTCAGCTGGCCAAGAGGAAAAGTACATCTCTCCGACTTGTTTACAATTCGCTTGTGCGACTGCAGCAGTTGCCGCGGAAGACTTTCTTTCTAATTTGAACCTGTTTTAGCCAAAGTAATAACATATGCTGTGGTAACCAGTTCGCAGTAAGGAAATAGTTGCATGTTGCGCAAGAGTCGTAAAACAATTTAACACGCTTTTTTAAGATTGCGGAGTCTTCGTCTGGGGAGTTATGTACGGATGCGATTAACACAAAAATATTTAAATTATCGAAGCAAAGTCACTAGTGGCAAGCCTTTTATCAGCTACTTAAACACACTTATGGGAGCATTGAAAAAATAATTTGTAGCGATATGCTGAAATTTACTGCCAGGCTTAAAGCATTAGGTAATTGACACTTTAACAGCTATCAAATAAATGTTTTAGTTTGAGGCTCGCTTTCTCAATGTCTGGTTAAGGTTAACCCTCACTTTAATCGATTTAATCGGTAATCGATAGAAAGAAAATAAAGCTTCAAACACGTTCAATCAATATTGAACTCATTTTAGTAAATGATAATCTGCTTAAATATTTACTTTCTGGCCAGTACCTTTATGATTTTTATAGCGAATACTAAGTTAGTGTTGCTTAATGTTAGTCAATAATTCGGAATACAAAACTGAAAGGTTTGCACTTTCAGTTGAATCGAAAGATAAGGCTGGTGCCGATTCAACAATCTTTTAATGTACATATTTGCATACATTGAAGTATATTTGCAAATATGTGCATGTTGACTAGACAGTTTTTCTTTCGCTATCTAGAAACTATGGAAATGGAATATTATTAACGGAAGCATTTATTACAAGGTTGGAGCGAGGTAGCCTTTGGTGGATGCCAAATTTAGGCTTGATATCATATTATTGAACATCGCAGATAAGAGTTGGACGGAAAGGGGCGTAATTCTAGCGGTACTTTGGTCAATACGTGTACCCACCGTATGGCCGATGGCAGAGTGCCCCTAATCAGTCAAAGGCTGTTCAAACAGATCGTTCAATTTAAGCAATAATTCACTCGAAGACGTTTGCTGCTCCCACCGAGCGAGGAAGTTAAAGTATGGGACACTTGTCTAAACAGAGTTAGCTATGGCTTTCTTCCATATTGTACAATATTGGGCCACGGCCGCCACCGCCACTTCTATTGTACTCACCGTCTTCTGACGCTTTTTACTGCTCTCCGGTACCTCGCTCATTATTTCTGGGCCTTCAATGGAACTATTTGACCCACTAAGGCACGTCCTCCTGCCGAGCGATAGCAAACAATACTGCGAAAAGTCACACTTCGATGAATGAAAGGTGCCACGAACGCGATTTTCGGACGTTTGCCTGGTTTCTACATAGATGTCCGGCCAGGGACAGTGCACTAATTCACTTTAAACTTAGTTATAATTAAGCTAATCGGCTAGGTAACACGAAAACCGTGTTTTATTTCTAATTCACTAGCACACACTCACACCCACACAACGCCCACACATACTAATGCATCCAACGGCACTCAGCTGATTAGAGATGGTCGAAAATCCGATGACTTCGCGATACAATCGAGAACAATTTTTATTGTACATTTCAAAAAAAAAAAATCAACTCATTTTAATATAATATTTATAAATTTAAAGAGAGTAACTTTAAATGTAGTCTTATAATATTGGTTAATCTCAATGCTCGAAAAAATCGATGTATTGATTCGAAAATTTCTAATTGTTTACCAAAAATCCAAAATTGGCCAAATTATGGATAGGATAATGTAGATTATTTTCACATTTATCAACTCTATTAAATAAATAAATAAATAAAAAAATAAATAAATAAATAATAATAATAAATAAATAAATATTTTATATCTTGATTTTGATTAGAACATAAGTCACATTAAAAATAGAACACAAGAGACCTCCATATTTTACCGGATCTACTGCTGCAGCGCGCTGTGTGGTGCCTATAAACAAACGGATACTGATGAGAGACTTTGCTTTGTCTATAAATAACTATATATCAAAGCCTGAAGATACACAGGATATTTGTTTATTCTTGAATCAAGCCGAGTTACGATTTCTATCTAAAAATTTAACAGTCTTGGTCTCAATTGTGCAAGAAGCCCTTTTAAATAAATATTACCCACTCTTGTTAAAAGCACATTACATCCAATCGTTGTAATTTCCACAATAATTAAATAAAAATGAACATATTTGAACGTTTATTGCAAATACAATCTGTGATAAATAAAGGATTAAAACTACGTAAGCTTACAATTAAGGAGTGGGTTCTACGATCTAATAGGGCGGCGGTTGATACTGCTGCTGCTGGCCCATCATATTCTGCCTCTGCAGCTGGGCGACCAGGTTCGGTGTCTGCTGTTGGTTCATGCTCTGCTGCTGCGGCACCATGCCGCCCCCGCCGCCGACACCAACTCCGCCGCCCCCAGCCCCCACGCCGGCTTGCTGCGGCCCGGACCCCATTCCCTGCATCTGCATCATCTGCTGGTGCCTCAGCTGCTGTTGCTGCTGCTGCTGGAACTGTTGCTGCGTGTTAAGCACGCCCGGCTTGCCGCCACCCGCTGGCTGCTGTCTGGCGTACGGAGGGACTTGACCACCGACCACTTGTCCTCCTGGTCCCGGACCCATCATGTTGGACATAGTTACATTGGGAGCCTGGTTCATATACTGACCCCTGTTGCCGGCCATCATTCCGCCAGGGACTCCCCGTTGCTGTTGGGCGGCCGCTGCGACTGCCATAAAGTCAGGATTGCTGCGGTTCGCCTGCTGCATCTGCTGCGGATTGAAGTTGCCCATCATATTGGCCTGCTGTTGCTGCTGCTGCTGGTTGGGCGTCATGCCCACTCCTACGCCGACGCCCGCTCCATTGCCTTGCTGCTGCATGCCCTGCTGCTGTTGCTGCTGTTGTTGATACTGATTCTGGAAGTTCTGGAACTGCACCTGCTGCTGCGGCTGTTGCTGGGGTTGCTGCTGTTGCATCATGCCCTGCTGCGGCATGCCACCCATGCCCATGTTGGGATTATTCCCTACGGAAGCTCCCACCACGCCCACACCGACACCGACTCCAACACCGACTCCGACTCCATTGCCACCCTGGCCGCCGCCTCCAGTCTGCATCATTTGGTTTCCATTCGGGTTGACCATACCCACCATTCCCTGCGACATCTGTTGCTGCATCATAGGGTTCTGCGGCATGCCCTGGGCGCCCATATTCATTTGGTTCATCTGGTTCGGGGCCATGCCGGGTCGCATGTTGCCCGTACGCAGGAACTGCTGCTGTTGCTGCTGCTGCTGATTGGGATTCATCTGCTGCTGCTGGGCGTTCTGTTGCTGCTGCTGCTGCATCGCATTGAAGGCGGCCACAGCCTGCGGATTCTGTTGGGGATTCATCTGCTGCTGCTGTCGCATCTGGTTGGGATTCATCTGCTGCTGCGGTCCCGGCTGCTGCTGCTGCTGCGAGGGTTGCGGTTGTTGCTGCATCGGATTGAAGACACCGCCGCCGCCGCCGGGTCCCTGTTGCTGCTGCTGCTGCTGCTGGAACGGCAGACGCTGCCGCAGCATCTGGGACAGAGCCTGCTTGGAGTTGGCATTCAACGGCGGTCTCTCGATGCGATTAGCTGAAAGGATAATGGTATGGAATTAGTTTACACCTCCTTCTTCGTTTATCTAAATCATATCCTGGATTAGCGAAATCTCACCTTGCATACTCTGTTGATGCGGAGCGTATTGGTTGTGGTACGGCTGGGGCGGCTGTTGCTGTTGAGGTGCATTGTGCCATTGCTGCTGCTGCTGACCAGGCATACCTCCCTGCGGACCGCCGCCGCCACCCGGACCCTGCTGCATAAAGTTCATCTGAGGATTCTGCTGCCCATTTCCACCGCCCACATTCAGCTGCTGCTGCAGCTGCTGATTGTTGCCCATTTGCTGCATCTGCTGCTGTTGCATCATGGCGTTCTGCTGCTGCATCATGTTGTTCGGATTGGGTGCAAACTGCTGCATGTTTATCTGTGAAGTAAACCATTTTAGTTAACATTTCGATGTCTCTCTTATGGCTAAGAGGCACCTAATCAAAGGTCAAGAAAATTTCGCTTTCAATTTGAAATTTTGTAAAAGATTGTCCGAATATCTTACAAAAAATGTTTCTTTTTTTGTTGGTTGCTGCGTTTTAATATTTTTTAAAGTGAAAAATGCCAAAAAATAAGCTTAATTTTCCACTTTAAAACGGAACATGGTCGAAACCACACAACGGGTCCCAGATTTTACGCTTTTTCACAAGAATTTCCAATTGGAAACCTACGTGAAGGCGTTTTTTGTTGTGTTTTTTGTTATAAAGTTGATTTTCTTACCGGCATATTCATGGGTATCTGACCCATTGGATTGGACTGCATCTGCTGTTGTTGCTGCACATGTTGCTGCTGCTGTTGTTGTTGCTGCTGCTGCTGTTGTTGCATTTGCTGTTGCTGAACATTCGATGGCTGCTGGGGCTGCGGCGCCAGCTGTGGTTGCTGCTGTTGCTGTTGCACCGGCGGAGTTTTTGCATTCTTAGGCTTGCGCTTCCGCGTCCCAGTTCCCTTACCACGACCCCGACCAGTGCCACCAACTGGAGCACTGGGCGACTGATCAACCGATGAAGGAGTGTCGGCCTTCATTTCGTCCTTCTGATAAAAGGGAATTAGGAGAGGAGACTGTAAAAGATTGAACTCTATTTTGTCCAATAATTTGACTTACTATGCATATCTTCTCCGGCACGGGCTCAATGTCTTCGGGTGGCAGCGGCAATGGCTCGTAGTAGTAGCTGCTGGGCTTGACCAGACTGTGTGTGTGGTACTTGAGATTGCGATGTGCCTCCTCGTAGGTTAGGGGCTTCCGTTCCAGCTTCACTGCGCCGAACCAAACCCACGACAGGGGAGCCGGATTCTTGTGGCCCTCGAGGATATCCCACACGCTTATACGCTGCTTATCCGAAATGCGTAGTTGCTTCTTGTCCATGTCACAGATCTTGTTGCCCTTGGTATCCATGCCGGCGTGCTCACAGGCAATCACCTCGGTGGGCTGCTTGTAGAGAGGAAGCAACTGCCGGATGACCCGAATAGAGGCATTGTTCTTCTCGCCAATCTCCTTCTTCAGCTTTTTCATCAGGTTCATGTAATGCCTCTCGTCGTCGGAGACTAACGTTGAGTGCACCAAGGTGGCCAGCATGTCCACCACTGTGGTAAAGAGCTCTCGGTTGCAGCTCAGGTCAACCACGCCCTGGCACACCAGTTGGGCCAATAGAATGGCCCAGTCAGTTGTCGGTGTGCTGTTCTTCTGAATGGCCTCGAACATGCCGCCCACCAGCGAAAATCGCAGCTGCAAGGCATCCAGGATCTCCTCTCGTGCCTGGGGCTCATCAATTCCTCCAATCGTGTCCAGCTGCAAGGTGTAAAGTGTAATCAGTCAGCAAGAAATTCAAATGTAATAAAAGACGATCCAAAACTCACCTCGGCAAAGGACTGGAGACACTGGGAGAGCTGGGCGTAGAGCGAGATCAAAAGATTCTCCTTGTACTCATCCTGACCTTTCAGGCAGGTGAGGATAAGTCCCAGAAAGGGCTGGTAGTTGAGCGGCATCTTCTTGTTTCGAGCAGCCACGCCACCCAAGCCATAGCTATTGCTGCTGTGACAGCTGTTGCTCTTCTCGCGCTCGTCGCCGCTTCCCGAGCTATTGCAATCGGACTTGGAAACTTTGGAGAAGTAGTTCATGCTCTCCAGTACCTGACCAGCTACTCGCAGAATCCTGCCTTGTACCGCCGGCGTTAGCTTGGCGATCAGCGGTGCCACCAGCCATGTGGATGGTTTAGGCTTGTGCGTGGCCTTCAGGGCACCCGGAAGGACGACCTCCTCCATGTGAAAGACATCGATGGCCGCCCGGGCCACGGTGTCTAGCCAAACGTTTAGTTCTGCGTTGTTGCTGAGAGACTGGCGATACATGAGCTGTAGGTCAAGCCAAGAAATTCGCAGCGTCCACTGGCCCAGGTTCTCCAAAATGCGAACGATCATCGAGCGTTGATCCAGCTCGGAAATGATGTTGAACTCTGCCTCCGGGTAGCAGATCATGTGCAGGACACGCTGCGCCTGCTTGGCAGTAAGCATCTCGTCGATTATCATGTCGCACAGTTGCTCGGCATTCTTAAGACACCTCTCTAGGACATGCTCCTGGGCACAGATTTGCTTGAGCACGGCCTGGGCGAATTCCAGCAGGGATATCTGCTCCATTCCTCCACCAGAAGGCTGCTGTTGCAAGGATTCCGGCTCGCTGGTTAGACTGCTGCCCAGCTGGAGGTCGCTAGTGCCTAGGATTTGGCTGAGATCGGCAGGTCGCTGTTCGTTGCTCTTCGGCGTACTGCCGGGATGAACGGGCGTGTTGAAGCCGCCGCTGCGCTTACCGCTGCCAAACGCCCCGCCGCCTAGTCCTCCACCTGACGAGGATGAAGATCCACTGCCAGCGGCCATGGGAGTCTTGAGCGCAGCATTATCCACCACAATAAGAATGGCCTTAAGCACAGCCAAAACGGCGGCTATGGGAATGGTCTTGTGAGCTCCCACCAGCAGATGGCGATCGCAGCTAAGCCGGATACTAAAGTCGTTGTTGCCCACGGCGTGCAGTGGGTTGGGGGACGTGCTAACCGAATACATACCCGGCTGAGGGATCTCCAGCGTCTTGAACAGCTTTAACACCAAATGGCAGGTGAGTCTTGCCCCCGCCTCGGCATCAACGCTCAACTCGGCTCCGCCGGCGCTCACCGATCTCGCCAACGTCGGCAGAGCGAACTTGCTAACAAAGTCCGCCAGCGAAAAGCAGTGCCTGGCCACCAGAATGCACACAAATACGGCGAGGGCGTTGTGTGTCTTGCCCTGGCCAATGTCCACCTGGCCACCCAGATGCGGATACCGAGGACTTTTGCTGCCACTGCACAGACTTTGCAGCGCCGCGATCCACTCCTCGGACAGCACGTTGCAACTGGCTGTGAGCTCGGCGCAGGCCAGAGCCACATCGTTTAGCCGCTCGTTATCCGTCTCGCGGCAAACAGCGATTAGGGCGTTGGACACGAAGCTGTATACGTTCGCCGGTGACTCGTGCAGGGTGCCCAGCCAGTGCGGATCCAGCTTGCCACCACGTCGAGGGGCCATGAACAACTCCTGCAGCAACTGGGGATTGTAGCCTTGCGGAGGCAGGCTGTTGTAATGGAAAAGAAATCATATAAGTTATATAGATCCATCTCAAGACTAACGAACTTACCTTAGCTGTTCGGGCGTGTTGAAGATGTCCTTAAATCGCTTAATGCACTGCAATTGCTGGTAATACTCCGTGGACTGTTCCTTGCCCTGCAGCAAGATGCAGGACTCGTGCAGGTCACTCAGGTAGGCGATGATGCAGCGCTCAGCGGATGAGCACTCGCTGGGATTGGTAACGTGCCGGATCGTGCGGCAGACACCCTCAAACACGGACAGGGTCTGTTCCGGGGATAGCAGCAGACAGCTGTGGTAGCGCCGCAGAATGCTGACGATGTACAGTGCCAGCGAAGTGGTATAGCTGCGCACGAGATTGGACTTCTTCGACTGCAGCTGGTGCTCCACCTCGGGCAGCTCCTTTAGCAAGCTGTCGCACAGCTCCAGAAGACTGTAGATGTTAAGGGCCAGCTCCATCAGATCGAATAGGAAGGCCACGTGCTCCTGCACCGGCAGATAGTTGTTGTTCCCCAAGGCAAAGCCGTTGAGCTGCTCCAACACATTGGCCGCACACTGAGCGGTGACCACGTGCTGGTCGAAGTAGGCCATCTGCTGGCACTTGGATGTGGTGGCCTCGAAGTTGAACTCGTTGCGCGAGTGCTTCTTTACATGGCCCGCGGCGGCCACGTCAATGCTGAACTTCTTAGTGAACAGCTTGCCGATCTCCTTAGACATCTTTTTCACGGCGTGCTTCTTCTCGTCGCGCTCCTTGCCGACGCCAAAGAGCAGAATGTAGCGCTGGTTACTCTCACTGCTATAGCTGCTCATGCTAGGATCGTCTTGTGGAATGGGAAAGTGCTTGGTATAGACGTAGTGGCGCGAGATGCTGCCGCTAGTACCAGTGCCACCACCAGTGCTAGTGTCTCCATCGACTGGCGACGGTCCGATCTTGGGACTGTCGGGCGCCTCGTGCTGCTGACCCTTCTCCTTGATGTTCTGCACCAGCTTGTCGAGGTCATCGTCCACATTGGAGTCGTCGTACTCGTTATGTTTAAAATCAATACCGCCGCCGACGAAGCCGTCATCGTCGAATCCATGCGTCGTCGTCGTTGGTGGCGGAGCCGGGGGAGGTGGTGAGGTCTTTGTGGCCGTCGTGACCGATTTGCTCACAAGGACGGACTCCAGCAGCAGATCCCCCCGTGAGATGAGCGTGTGCATGTAGGCGTTGTGCGAGAAGACATCGTGACGGATCAGGGCGCTGAATAACTGGACGAGATTGGTGAATTCGGTACGTTGCTGACTGCTGCTCGAGTGCTCATCTAAAATGGGTGCATCGTGGTCGAGAAAGTGCATGAGGACGTGCTGGAACACGGGTAGGCCATCAATGAGACCGGCACCCGAGGCCAGAGAGTCCTTGTCCTCCTTGTCACTGGACTGCTGATCCGCCGGCGTGCTGGTCACGTCGATCTGTCTCTTATCCAGCAGAATGGCCACCACCATGGCTCGGTGCTCGCCCCAACGTTGTCCGGAGACCGCCCACTCGCACAGGATGCGCACCGTATCCTTGTCCTGTTTTGGCTCGTAGGCTGGACGCATCTGCTGCTGCTGTGTGTCCTGCTGCTCCTCCTCCCGCCGCCGACTGGTAGCGGAGGTGCTGGGAAAGATGTGTGCATAGAGGGTATCGATGCTGTTGTTGTGTTCCATGCGGTCGAAGCAGTGTGTGTCCAGGCGGTCTAACGTGGCCAACACGCTGGTGTAGTGGTTCTTGCCCGCACTCAGCCACTTGGCAGCGAACCAGCGCTGCTCAGCGTGCTGGGTGCGCAACACAATGTCCGACTCGGCTGAGCGCAGTTGACGCCGTATTTCCTGGTTGGTTCGTGGACAGCGCGTGGGCATCGGCAGCACAGACGGCGCCAGCGGCAGGTGGTCCAGCGGGCTGCCCAGCAATGAGGAAGGTGCCCGGTGTGCGGCTATTCCGCTCCAAACCAAAGCAGTGGGGCACTCAATGGTAATTATTTGAAGAATGGTGCTCAGGTAGAGCACTATGTCCCGATGGTGCGGACAACTCATTTGCTCCTGCAGCGCCAGCTCGTATGGATCGTGATGGTCATGCTGGTGCTGGTGCAGCTTGTGCTCATCCAGCTCCTTGATGGCCTGTTGCTCCACGGCTGTGTTGAGCAGATGGGCCAGCTTCTTGGATACTGTGTAGGCCATCTTCCGGCAGAGACGCTCCGACTGAACAAAATCGTGCATATACTGTAGGGCGAAGCTGAGCACCAGCTTCTTGAGTGGCTCATCGAAGCTGGCCTGGGTGCGCATCTTGTCCAGCAGGTCGAGTATCCAGTTAAGGAACTCCTGCCGGTCCAGTAGCGACTCCTCGTACATGTACTTGCTCAGCTGATGGCAGTACTTCCAGTACTTCAGGGCGTTCCGGCTGTCCTCGAACTGGCTCCCGATCCCCGATATACTGGAACCGGGAGGCACAGCAGCTCCAACACCAGCTGCGCTTCCGACACTGACCACTGGAGTCCCGGTCCCGCCAACACCACCGACTCCTGCTACTCCACCGAGGCTTCCCGCCGCAGGCAGAATACCACTGCCAGATCCCAATCCACCGGCAGCTCCACTCTGCTGGCCATTCGCTGGACTGTGTATCGGTGGCAGAGGACTTGCCATGCTAGGCACGGGGATCACGTTCGGCGGAGCACTGCAACCTGCAACGGAATTGCCAGAATTATTGGCAGAGGTGCCGTTGGTGCCAACACCACCACCGCCGGCTCCCACGGCGGTCAAACTTCCTTGGCTGCTGCCATTCGACGCAGTCTTGTCGGTGTGCGCTGGAAATGAAAGGAAATGTGTGTCAGATGCCTCTCCTTTCGAGGTGATGATGCAAATGTCTCACCCTGTTGGTAGTACTCTTGTAGCTTAGGCAGCAACTCTTTCATGAATTTGATCATGTTTCCCGTCCAGTCGGCGGCTGGGTCGTAGATGCTGCGCTTCTTGTTCTTTGACTCGGTGAAGCTGAGCGTGTAGGCGGCGCTGAGCTTGATGAACCAGGTCGCGCGCTGCATGTTTACCTGGTTCTCGCACAGCGTAATAAAGATCTCCTCCTTTTTGTTGAACGAGGGCGCTCGCTTGGCCAGGCTGAGGAGGGGCTTGTTGCCGGCCAGGTCCTTGAACCAGGCGTCCACTGTGCACTTGCGTCGCGGCGACACGGGCCAGAAGTTGTCTTTGCAGTTGATCTGCTGCTTCTTGCGACCCGTATCCGGCAGGGTCATCAGCTCCTCCTTCTTTGCCAGCACGCCGCTAAAGAAGGCGCTCACTTTGCTGGCGTTCACATTCGAGTTGTGGGCTGTCCCAAATTCGTCAGACAGCGGCGGCGTCGTCGTAAAGCCGTGCTTTACATTGGTGGGCGTCAGCTCGTCCTCGCGCTGCTTTGCTTCCTGCGGATAGATGTCCGGCGGCCCCAGGCGGGTGCGCTTCAGCGGCTGCTTCTCCTGGAGCATGGACAGCATCTTGGCGGCCCTCTAAATCGCGTTTTTCCACTCGAATTTTCTCTTCAGAATTTTTCCTCTGTTCGAATTAGAGGTGTGCAAACTACTCTATGTAATCGATTATTTATATCTATCGAATAATTGCATGACCGTTGAACTATCGCTATCGAGAACATGTAACGGTATAATTCCATATCCTTACAAAATTTAAACCAAAATAAAACATTATCTTTCAGCTGAAAACACGTGATTTAGTTTATAATCTTTATTAATTTACGATCTGAAAGACGATTGAAAGTCACTGGTTCAGTACCTATAAGTATATAAAAATGATCACTCCTCTTAATAAAATTCTAAAAGTATTTTTGGTCTTCCGCCTTTCAAGCACACAAACAAGTACATTAAATACGAATAAAAGACTTTTAATTAAATATCCAATGTGAATACATCGTTGTGCAATAACAAAATAAATATACCACTTAGAGTGATATAAAATAACGAATAAAGCTGGATATAAAGTAGTACTATATTAGTTCCGATTTTTTGGTAATGGTGAAAAAGACATTCGTTGTTGAAAAAACGTACGACCAAAGCTCAGACAGCTTGGCGATCGAATTCCGGTTCGTCAGCATAAAAGTGATCGCCGCTGGTCATTCCCTCGCTGCACTCGAAATTTAGACAGAGCATCTTCAGTGGATACTCGGGCGGGAGCTAAATCAAATCGAAGAAATTGTTCATTTAAATCGTTCAGAAAGTAAGAATTAAGCCAGTCAATGCCAAGAACATACCCTATTAATAATGTCGTGTCTAATATCGGTGGCTGCGGCAAAAAGCTCCATTGGTTGGTGGACAGCTCGCCTGCCCAGACTCGACAGCGTGACCAGAACGAAGGAGTCTGTGATGCCCAGGCAGTAGCAGATGTTTAGATACCGCAGCCGTTCGTTGTTGGTCACCAGGAGCGACAGCTGATGTTCACCTATTTCCCTAGCTGCTTGTATGGAAAGGCACTCCAGGTGACGGAGCTCGGCCAGATGGCGGACACAGAGATCGTCCCGTGGCTTGCACACAAGCCACTTAAGCGACTTTAAGGCACTGATGTATTGGGCCTGTTCCTCGCTAATCCAGCGCTTACGATGAAGTATGAGATACTCCAGCTGCGTGGAACACTGACTTCTGGCCAAGGCTTTGAAAAAGCGCGTCTTTAGTTCCTCCGGGCAGTATATTTGCAGGTACCTGAGGTTAGAGAATTGCGGCAGGACTAAGAGATCGGCTTCGCAGTCTTGGAAGGACAGCTTCTCCAGCTGGCTACAATTTGCGGCCAGCATCCTGAGGTTGCTGGTTACCAAATATCGTTTGGCATTGCCTAGTTGAAGGCTTCGCAGATTCCTCATGTTTTTTATTATAGAAGCGAACTCCGAGGCGGTGACTTCATCGTACAGACCCAACTCGACGAGCTCGCTAAAGTGACGCACTTCTTGTACTGGGAAAGGGATAATGGAAAATTATAAAGTTTTAAATAGCTAAGACATCACGTCTTACATTCCCTTCGATCGAAGCTCTCCAGGCTCAGGGCGGTCACCTGCGGCAGGTGAATCCTAATCGCCCTCACCAGATCCT
Organism: Drosophila pectinifera; assembly: GCA_008042775.1. Classification (NCBI taxonomy): domain Eukaryota; kingdom Metazoa; phylum Arthropoda; class Insecta; order Diptera; family Drosophilidae; genus Drosophila; species Drosophila pectinifera. The sequence goes on along the minus strand of VNKC01001386.1, from coordinate 2,043 downwards.
TGCTGGTGCTTTTGTAATTGCGAACATATACACTTTTTAACGAACTCATCCGCAGTAGATACGGCTGTGACCTGGCCACCGTTGCGTAATGGATCCCGATCCTCTCCAGCCGGTAGCAGTGTCTGCTGATCAGGGGCATCAGTTGCAGGGGGTGGTCATCGTCGAAGTAGGACTGCAGGCTGCGGATGCGACTACCGCACAGCCAAAGGAATGTGTGCCAGTCCTCCAGAGTCCGCAGATTCGTGTCCCGGTCTATGACATCTTGGAAATGGTGGCGATGCAGGTAAAGGAAGGCGTCCCGAAAGAGGCGACAGCACCGGGCCAAGTGCAACTGATCCTCCAAGCTCAGTAGATTGAAAATGACAAGTAAACAACTGGGCTCTAAGTCCAGGATACTTGTGATACGGGCCATTATTATCTGTATGTGGGCATCGTCGTCGCTAGCTGTGTCACCTGGCCTACAGATACAGGTGGTTAGTTACATTTTATTGATGTGCAAAACTCTTTGTTTACAAAGGTACCAGTTCTAAATTTTTTTTCGTTGCGGGGGCGCTACGGATTATAGCGATTCTGCAATAGTCCTGCGTCTATCGGCGTGTACGTTAACTTATCCAACGCGGGAGCAACTGCGACTCACGGTCTGATTGGAATCAGTAGCGGGAGCAGGAACACAATTAACCAATTAACAGCCAAATTATCCCCAAACGCGGATGTCAAAACAAAACAATATAAAAACACCGATATCACTATCGATAATAGATTGACTCTGCTCTGCTTCGTCGATTGTTTTTAGACCATCGCACTCGTTAAACCAAGAAACAACCGATATATTTTATTCTATCTATAATCTTTTGTTAAAGATTATTAATAATGAATTAATTAAAAAAATTATAAATCAGTATTGTTCCGCGATATAATTTGAATGAAAACATTGCATTCAAACCAACAATTTATAATAGTAAAATCATTGTAATCTAACTTTTTGCTATATATTATTAGGGGATTTCTTATAGAAGTGACTAAATGACTTAATTTATTGGCTTAAAACAATTGTTCTCATACAAACTGAGCCACGAGCCAGGATGCTGAAAATTTCGACTAAATGACTAAAAACCTAGGGTGGCAACAGATGGGATTAACCGAATAAAATAATAAAAGATAATAAATTAAAAAAATCAGTAGATGCGGGACATTTGAGTTCGATAAGTATCGATACACTTTTCTCGTCACGCCAGTGTGTCCCCCTTCACATACATATTTACATTTGGCGACGATTATAGATAGAGGGAGGAATTTCAACAAAACTACATTTCAACACAAATTAGCGTGGAAAAGGAAATTACGGTGGAAAAAGTGAAGAAACGGACGACAAAAGCTGTGTGTGTGCTTTGGCAAGTGCATAACTCCTCACCACACACCGACGGACACACAGCCGGGCTGTGACACACACACAAGAGACGAGGCAGCACACAACAAGAATCGGACGGAGCAGAGTGCAAAACAGCAAACACAATACAAAACACACACGACCGAGGCGAAGAGGACTACACACAGCTTAGATGATGAGCAGCAGAACGCAGGACGCGGACGGTGCCTCGATAAGATTCAGCGACCACACACTGGACAAGGCCACCAAGGCCAAGGTGACGTTGGAGAACTACTACAGCAACCTGGTGACGCAGTACGGCGAACGGAAGCAGCGCTTGGCAAAATTGGAGGCGCAGCTAAAGGATGAGAGCCTAACAGAGTCGCAGCGCCAGGAGAAGCGTCTGCAGCATGCCCAAAAGGAGACGGAATACCTGCGTCTCAAACGCCTCCGTCTGGGCGTCGAGGACTTTGAGGCGCTGAAAGTCATCGGGCGTGGAGCGTTCGGTGAGGTGCGTCTCGTGCAGAAGAAGGACACGGGCCATGTGTACGCGATGAAGGTGCTGCGCAAAGCCGACATGCTCGAGAAGGAGCAGGTGGCACATGTACGCGCCGAGCGAGATGTTCTCGTCGAGGCCGATCACCAGTGGGTGGTCAAGATGTACTACAGTTTCCAGG
>VNKC01001380.1:15125-35171 GCA_008042775.1 Drosophila pectinifera | reverse complement strand
CCCCTCCCGGACTCCGCAGATCCCTCAGCACACCAACCCCCCCTCCAGCGTTGTGTGTGTGTGTGTGAGTAAGGGGAGTGTGTACAAGATGTGCCAAAAATTTGGTCATACTCAGCCCCCAAAACTCGTAAGAAATGTGCTTCGTTTTTGGGTCGCCCCGCGTTTTACGCTCCCCGCCCTTGGTCCCTCGTCCTTCGTCCTTCGCCCCTGAGCATCGCATCGCATCGTATCGCATCGCATGGCGTCACACCCCCGCAATGACATCCCCGCCCCCTGCCAGCCAACCGCTGCCCTCTGGCGTAAGCAAAACGCATTTTGAAAGCTTTTAGCTGTTAATGTGGCATAAATTTGTCTTTGTTGTTGTCTTGTCTCGCAGCTCCTTTTTTTTCGCCTTCGTTTTGTGGTCGGAAATTGAAATAAAAAGCGAAACTTCAAGTGCCAGGGGCTCTGGACCCCGTCCAGCTCCATATCCAGTGGAAACCAGGGCTGTGAGCCACTCTGGCTCAGAGTGCAGGATATGGATCAGCTAGACGACATTTGTCTTTAACTGGCTGCCCTAGAAATAGTATTAATTAATTTACAGAGCTTAAAAATTACTTAGTTTGTGGCTTATAAATCATTGACGTCAGTCGGAATACGAAGAAGGAAGCTAGGCACGAATCAAAGTCCGGAAGCAGCCATTAAACGAACCTCAAACCGAACCTTAAGCCGAACCTGAAACCGAACCACGAACCGAACCTCAAACCTAACCGCATACCGAACTACGAACCGAGCCTCAAGCCGAACCTCAAACCGAACCTCAAACCGAGCCTCAAGCCGAACCTCAAACCAATCCTAAAATCGAACCTCAAATCGAACCTCAAACGAAGCTGAAATCGAACCTCGAACCGAACCTCCAACCGAACCTCCAACCGAACCTCAAGCTGAACCTCAAACCGAACCTCAAGCCGAACCACGAACTGATCCACGAACCGAACCTCAAACCGAACGTCAAGCCGAACGTCAGACCGAACCACGAACGGAACTTCAAGCCGAACCATGAACCGATCCACGAACCAAACGGAAACGGAACCGAACGCCGAACCAAAGCCCGAACTAAACTACGAACCGAACCACGAACCAAACCTGGGATCATCTGTATTAATTTGTTTTTAATAAATACGTCACATTTTTAATTCACAGAAATATTTCTAGTCTCTGCCCAGTAGTCCCAATTTGTTATATAATTTCACACAAACTCCACGAACCTAGTACTCCTACATATAACCCAAGGTAAGGATATCATCTCACCGCACCCTGGCAAGATGCAGCCCCCCCATTAAAGGTCGCAGAATAAGGGGGGGTACCAACCCCCAGCCAGCGGGAGGTCCCCTGTCGAAGGATCCCAGAGCCGCACACAGCTGCGATGGCAATTCAAATGTTTGTTGTATATAAATTTATTGATTTGCATTAAAATGAGGCAAGCGCTCGTAAAGTGTGTCATTTCGGTCAGCAGCAACAGGGGGTAAGAGCAGTCAGAGCAACAGCACAAAAAAACAACAGGAAACGGAAGAGGAAACGCTGGGGATGGCATATCACTTACCCCCTCTGTCACTCCGCGCACCATCTCAGCAGCGCCAAATTGAGATGGATGACATGTCAATGAACTCGTAATGACTGGCACGCCGACTTCGGAATCTCCAAAAGCCCCGATTTAAGCCAGGACTCTGACTAATTTTTCAGCGAAACGAATTTTGATTGCAGGCAAATTATAGAGAGCAAATTATAGACCCAGCTGCCAAGGAGATGAATAATGAAGGAAGTCGCTTTGGGAGATCTATTTAAGATCTAAAATAATCTGCTAGGGAACTCATCTCAAGCTGGAAAGAGTTTATGTCTTCAATTAAAGTTTCAAATACTTTTTATCAAAACTCTTTAAACACTTTCTTGACTCACTGCAGGACAATCAACAGTGCAACCTGCATTTTTTAATATTTGTCACGGATGTCAAACTGCGAGAAAAAAATATAAAAGTGCTTTCCGGTTCAGTTTTTGGACTGCGATAATGTGTCATTCAATTAACACGTCGGCTGCCGTTTTAAGTGCAAGTCGATTATGCTGTCAACAGCTTTGCGGTCACCAGAACCAACGGCCAACCCATATAGCCGCACATATATAGTTCATGCCAACCATGGCCAAATTCAGCTGCTTTTCGCTCATTAATTTCATTTTTTCATCGAGTCAACAATTAAGCAACTCAACGGTCCTCCGTCCTCCGTCCTTGGTCCTCGTCGGCGCGGAAACCTCGAGTTTTATTTATTCGATACTTGTGCCGGCATCTCCAGCTCGAATCGATCAATTTAAGGGGTTTTTTTTACACGTTTTTTGTTTTTATTTTTATTTTTATTTTGATTTTTATTTCTGTAGTGTCTGCTGCCCCTTTGTGTGTGCGCGCACACATTTAATTATAGAATAATCTTTGATTTAATATGAAAATTGCATAAAGAGGAAGGGCTGCCGGCCAGCCGCGATGCAAATTAATTAATTGCCGCCATATGCTAATTAAACACTCTTTTTACATAGCCCCCAAGCCGACAGCCCACCGACAGATACAAAAAGTTATCACATGGCGCAGATAGTAGTATTCATATGCCAAGTACATGTGCATATATGCATATATTTATATAGACTTTTCCCTTTTTTGTGGTTTCCATGCATAATGCAGGGCCATTCATGCGGCGCGGATTAAAGTAGCAACTCATTAATATGGAATTTCCCAGTAATTATATAGCCAAGCGGACTGCCCAACATTGGCAGGACTTCCGCTAAATGCGTCCGTAATCCCGAGGCATCCCATATCCCTGGCCCTGTAATTACGCTCTTTAATACTGAGATGTATTTATTATTGGAACCAGATTTAGGAATAAATAATAGTAATAATGATTAGGAATAAATCCATTAGGTTTAGTGGAGCTTTTTTTTTTTCTAAAAGAAACTGGAACTTTGTTAAATATAAAAATATATATATCACTACTTGATTTGGTTTAATGTTTAAGTAAGATTTCATTTACTCAGAAATAAAATATAATTTACTTGTATAAAATACATTACAACTTTTCATATTATCACGAACTAACATAATATTTTATTTAGTTTAGTAATACTATTACATCAAGGAAATAGTAGTTTTATAAAGGGAATTTATCAAGCTATTTTGTAATACATTTTTAATAGGGGAAAACATTGTTTAAAAACAATCAAAAACAAATTTAAATACCTGGAAACTTTGGTAAAATAAAAAAATATTTATATTAATACTTGATTTGGTTTAATGTTTAAGTAAGATTTAATTTACTCAGAAATAAAATATAATTTACTTGTATAAAATACATTACAAACTTTCAAGGCTTATCTATATTATTATATAATATTTTATTCAGTTTAGTAATACTATTACAGCAAGGAAATATTAGTTTTATATGGGGAATTTATCAAGCTATTTTGTAATACACTTTTAATAGGGAAAAACATTGTTTAAAAATAAACAATAACTAATTTAAAGGGCAGAACTGTTAAAGTAAGTAAGAGTAAAAGACTTCTTAGTGCAAGAGCTCTCCTAGGAATTTATTTATTATTCAGAATATGAATTAGTAATTATATTATATATTATTATATTATTAATTATATTATGTATTATTACCTGGTAAAAATCATGCAAAAATACTCACTATTAAAGAGCCTATTTCTTTATTCCTCCTTAGATACAGTTTCCTCTCGGAACCATGTCAGCTCACAGCTCGCTCTCCCTCCTCTCCCCGTCCTGTACGCAGGTGCAACTGCTTGGCTATCGGCCTCGTCCTTTGGCAACTTCGAAATGTTGCGGCGCCTTTCGAAGTTGGCCACATGTTGCCGGCCAAGTGCGCATGTCCTGGCACTTCCGTGGCCCCTTGCCTGGCAACATGTTGCCGCCAGCTCTCTCCTCTTCCGGCAGGACCTCCTTCCGCCTCTCCGCGTGTTTTGATTTGCGCTGCTTGTTTATGTTTTCGCACATCCTGACAGGTGGTTGTGTCCCCCGCCCGAGTGTGTGTGTGCCAGTGTGCGAGCGTGTGTCGGAATATTTATGCACAGCAATTGCTCAATGTCGCCCATCGTCTGTCTGTCTGTCTGGCCCTCAAACCCAAAAAATAGCAATCTCTAAGTTCAGACACTGCAAGGAAAGCTTGTATTGTTTCCTCTCCTTAAGAATATTTTATTATATATTTCAAAAGAGTAAATAACAATTTACTTGACTTGTAAATATGTGTAGTTTCTTATGAAGGATTATATATTAAAGAAGTATATAAGTTAAACTCTTATTTCCGTGTAGATCCTGCCCTTTCCCTGGTGGACTGGCAGGCGTATCTGCCGGATTAATCCCATCGCGCGTCCGCGCATTCCCGTCAAGCGTCAATTTATCATTCCAGCCATGGCATTCCTGTGCCTGGGGCTGCTTTGAGGCTCCAAGGACTCTCCCCAGCCGCTTATAATTGTTGTGAACCAAGCCGGGGGCATATTCAATTCGGGAAGGATACCCTGTTTGCGGATCCGAAAGCCTTTCTTCTCCACCTGCCACGGTCGCCATTCGCTGTCACTTTCAATGGGGTTACGTGGTCCGGAGTCCAGAGTCCAGAGTCCTCCCACCTTGGCCGAGTGCCAGGGCCAGGATGCAAAGGATGCAATCGGATCGGAAACGGGACGACTGGCCGGCTGCCATATGATAGGGATATGGGCTGCTAGGGACGAGTGTCCTGCGGCGATGCTGCATAATTCGTCGAGTGCAGTTCCGTAAGCCGCTTAAGGACAGTAGAGCCTAGGTGCCCCTCCAACCTCCAACCCTCCTCCCCCCCTCCCGCAGTCCGCGCTGCGACAGTGTTGCTACATAAATCACTTTTCCATTCGCGTACGTTTTGCATAGATGCCAGGACTCTGGGCCAAAGTACAGTTGTGCTCGCGGCGGGTAAGCTGAAAACAAAACTGGGAAAAAAAAGGATGGGAAAGGGAAGGCTTTGGCTTTTACTCTCTGTTCTAATTAGCACGAGTTTACTGTGCCAAAGCCATCAGAGGTTTTAAACCAAAAGGATTCCAATTAAGAGAAAAATAATACTATAAATTAATTAGTTATATCCTTGAAATGTTATAGTTTCTTAAAGGGTTTCATCTGAAAACTATAAGGTTGAATGGAGACAGGCCCTGCCTAGGACTTCCGCTGAAAGCTTTCACTTAAATGAGACTCGCTGGGCATCCATCAACCCTTTCCCAGGATTCCTGCATCCTGCTTCCTGAATACTTCATACTTCTGCCTTTAGCCAGGTCCTAGACCTAGACCTGGGTTGCCTTCGCCGCTCAGAACAAAGCTAAATCGCACACAAAGCCAATTGCCCCGCAACTTCTACTTGCGCTGCTGCTGCTGCTGCTCCCACTTCTGGCCGAGATGCTGGCTAAAAGGGACAAAACGAAGCCACGCACTTGTAGTTACAAAGCGGATACTCATTTAAGTTGATTCACCGCACCAACAGCGGCACAAAGGACACAGGACGCAGGACGCAGGGACGCGAGGACGCGACGTCAGCCAATGACACTTTATGACAATTGCACTTGGCGGCTGATCCTGACGGAGCGGGGAACGGGGAGCGGGGAGCGCGCCGCCTGAAAGTAATACGCGGGGAGCGGCAGGACCCCAAAGGTCCGCAAAAACAGGGTCGGCTTTCTCCTGGGCCAGCAAACAAAGCCGCCCAACGAGGACACAACAAGAACAAGCAAGTGAAAATCATTCAGGGAAACTGCCGTCTGCCAGCTCCATCTCGAAAGGAAATCCGCGTACACTGGGGAGCGCAGGAAAATGCTACAAAAAAAATATATAAAATAAAAGGGAAATAAAGGAAAGAGTCTTGGAACTAGTAAATACCCTATAATGCATCCTTGTTGGCTTTAAAACAAGAAAATCAGAGGGAGAAGTGAGCCTGTCTTCTAAATTAAAAATTGTACTATACTAAATATTTTATTACCTTTAATTACAGAGAGATTACTAACAGTTTTTTGACTAATAACCTTCCTGAATCTACCAGTTAGAGCATCTTAAATGATTCCACTTCTCCCCAGGAGCACAACATCCTTCCAGGACCCATAATAGGCGCTACATACAACCAAAAACAAAAAGGAATCGTAAACAAAATGCCGGAAAAGGCAAAAAAACATGGCGACAAAGACGACGGCTACTATGGCGATGGCGATGGCTATGGCGGCGACTCCAGCCACGTGCTCCATATGCTGCACATGAGGCGAATGCGAATGGGAATGCGACGGGGACGGCGAGGGGGACGGCGAGGGGGAAGCCCAAATGGGGGCATCCCCCAGATGGAGATGAGATGCGGCCCGACGTCGCCGTGATAATGACTTTTTGTCTCTGCTCGAATGTCACTTGATGTTTTGTGGGCCCTCCGCTGGTGTGTCTGCTTCCCGGCTACACTGGCCAAAGGACTCCGCCGGAAGTAAGGAATTAACCAGAGAATATATCCTTATAAATATATGGAAACTTAGGGTCACTCCTGAGAAGAGCTAAATAAATTACAAGTTATAAATAAAATTATCGGAACTATTTACCACTTGAAAATTGCCAAGATGTTTAAGTAAATCTGTTATTGGGATTTATTACTATAGATTTATTAAAATGAAATATAAATCTATTGAAATTAAATTTAATAGATTTAAAAGCTTCATATATACATAAAATTTAATAAATTTAAAAGCTTAATATATACATAAAATTTAATAGATTTAAAAGGTTAATATATACATGAAATTTAATAGATTAAAAAGCTTAATACATACATAAAATTTAATAGATTTAAAAGTTTAATACATGTTCTTAAAAGAAGTCTTTAACTCAGGCTATATATTAATATATTATTCAAAGGTTTATTGGTAGCTTTAACCTCATATTAAATTCTATTGACCCCTTTCTTACATTTATAATTACATTTCCCTATTATTTTCCATAAATAAATAAATTACAAGTTAGAAATAAAATTATTAAGGAGCTTTCAGAACAATTTTCCACTTGGAATTTGCCAAGATGTTTAAGTAAATCTGCTAATGGGATTTATTACCATATATCAATTAAAATGAAATTTAATAGATTTAAAAGTTTAATACATGTTCTTAGAATATGTCTTTAACTCAGGAAATATTTTAATATATTATTCAACGGTTTATTGAACCCATTACAACCTCATATTAAATTCTAATGACCACTTTCTTACATTTATAATTACATTTCCCTATTATTTTCCAGAAGTAACCCGATATTTTTACGTGCACCCTGCTTCAGTGTTTTCCTGCTTCGGCGTATCCTGGCTGACTGCGGCTGCTCCTGCTCCTGCTTCTGCTCCCGATCCTGCTGCCGCCTTTGTTGTCGCAGTTTTCGTTTTTATGCCTCGAGGTCATCGAGGTTCAACTTGCCGCAGAGCAGAGCCGCCGCGCGCCGCCCGCTGATTAATTGGCCACGCGGAAGCAGCCAGTAAGCCAGCAAACTACCCGAAAGAAAGCACAAAGCATGCTGGCAAGAAAGCAGGAAAGCAAGGAAGCAGGAAAGCAGGCCTTGGCCCTAGTGTCGCCGGCGTTTGGGGAGCCCCACATTCGACGAGGCTCATTCCAAGCACTCGCCCCGACCCGGCGAGACGTGTTTTCGACCTTAGCTCCATTTGGCTTCCAAAACAAAAGCCAAAAATTATAAAATCTAAAAAAATTAAGCAGCATTTAGTTGGCCATCAGACATATAGATCTGGACAACATGCCGACAGGCTACAAGGTCCGAGCCCTGGCCCAGCAGCGTCGCCTGCCGGCGAACCTGATGCGGAGCATCCTGCGAGTCCTGGAGGAGGCCCGCCAGCCCCTGAAGAATGCCGAGCTGCTGGCCAGTCTGGCGAGGATCTACCGCCGTTCCGATCCCGAGTTCCAGCGCCAGGTGCGGCTCAACCTGCGCGACGGCGTCTCCTATGGCATCCTGAGGCGCAGCAAGGACCACATCTCACTCCGGACCCAAAGACTCGCCGAGCTAATGGCCGCCTTGGCGCCATAGTCCTTTCACTGTCGCCTTTGTTTTGGAAGCCAAATGGAAGACACTGCATTCCTATAAATGTCCTTAGAACCACCCTCTTCCACTTTTGTTTACGCTTGTGTACAGATTAATATGTTTAATATTCCATGCCTTGGCATTAAATTATCATTTGGGAAATGCTGGCTATTTGAATCTTATTCTTTGATACGACTACTACGACTTTGATGTGGTTTTGTTGGTATTCAATGGCTAGCTCATGGAATTTTATAAATAAATTTGTATAAATGCTCTAAGCTATTATACTTAAATATATAAAAATATAATTAAATAGGGATTGATGCGTACATAAATCAGAAAGAAGGCTTTTGTTGGTACAAATCTTCTGTGTTTTAAACTAATAAAAATAAATGTGGGACTGGGTTTTTTGGAGTCATTTCCTATTCCCAGAGGCATAGAGTATTAATAATAATAATTCTGTAATAATTCGATTTGATTTAATTAAATTAACTTAAGGGAAAAGAGCTAATAAGCTAAGCTAATAATCATTTAAGAAATATCTTATCTTATAAAGAACATGGAACTGAAGATATATATCTATGTAATACTTCCCCTGCCTTGAATGAGTTGGAGTTATGTGATGTCCAAGCTTAAACTTCTATAATTTACACTGTGCTCTTTCCAGTTAACTTGGAAACCCTAAGATCACTCAGAATGCATCTGTATCTGTATCTGTATCTGTGGCAGAAACACACACTCTGAAGTGGAATGTGCGGTCGAGATACTTAATGCCAAGCCTAATGGCTGCCCGAGGCCACACGACGGCATCGATTCCCATTGAATCGCAATCACGAATTCATGAATCGACCGAATGTCCCGGTTACCCACGATGTCCTCCATGTCCTCGATGTCCTCGATGTCCTGCTTTGAGGACTGGGGTCGGGTGGTGTCCCCCGCCGAATGCGAATAATTGATTATGCGGGTTCCTGCTTGATGAGGCCGCCGTTACTATTTTAGCCGCTCGTGTAATTGCAAACGGAAGCGGAAACGCTCGTCAGCCATAAATTTGCTCAGCTCTAAATAATAATAAAAAAAATTAAGAGAGAAAGAGGCAGCGTGACCGCAGACAGAGACAGCTGGGGCCATCCTGAAACGCTAAATAAATTATGCATTAAAGGCCATGGCGCGCTGATGATTTATGCAGGAGGCCAGGAACTCCGGCAATCCAGGACCAGGACTAGGACCAGGACCAGTGGCAACTAGGTGAGTTGCCGAGAGCTGCAGTTAATAAACCGCCGTGGTAATGGTGACCATGGCAAAACAAGGGGCCACTCGAAAATCCAATTCCAGCCCCAAGTCCATGCAAGTTGCCAAGTTCAAGGAGGAGTTCAAGGAGTGGGCCAGGCTGGGCACCACTATCCAGGAGCAGCCAAGGGAGCCAAGGACCTGCTGCTGCTGCTGCTGCAAGGCAAAAAACACACTCGGCACTTGTAAATTTCTTATGAGTGAAAAATAAATAGGAAGCAAGGAGTTCAAGGCTGGCTTCTGGGCACCGAACTTCACACGTACTCTTGGTTAAGGTCTGGTGTGTTTATAAGGATATATATAGCCAAGGATTGATATGAAAACAAGGATCTTTCAAGGTATTAATCTATATTTTTTAAATTATGTTTACTGTCTATATTCACTTGAAGGTATTAATGACTTTGGGAGTATCATCGATATCAATTGGAATTTATTAATATTGAAGATATGCATGGTAATACTTGGAGTTAATATATATCTGGTATGGTTATTAGAAAATATATAGCCAAGGATCGATATGAAAACAAGGAACTTTCAAGGCATTAATCTATATCTATATTAATCTATATATATATTAATCTGTGTTTTAAATCATGTTGACTAGCTATATTCACTTGAAGATATTAATGACTTTGGGAGTAATATCCCTATCAATTGGAATTTATTAATATTAAAGATATAAATGGGAATACTTGGAGTTAATATATATCTGGTATGTTTACTAGGAAATATATAGCAAAGGATCGATATGAAACCAAGGAACTTCCAAGGCATTAATCTATATTTTTTAAATCATGTTTACTGTCTATATTCACTTGAATATATTAATGACTTTGGGAGTATCATCTCCATCAACTGGAATTTATTTATATTAAATAAATGCATGGCAATACTGGGAGCTTAGATATTTTATTTGGTTATCTTATATTATTTTTCATCTATTAAATATTGACACATATGTCTTAAATATAATTATAAATATAATCTTAACGTTTCAACCTCAAACTAGTTGGAAATCTTTACTTATTTATTTATTTATTTATATTAAAGAAATGCATGACAATACTGGGAGTTTAGATATTATATTTGTTTATTTTATATTATTTTCCATCTATTAAATATTGATACATATGTCTCAAATATAATTATAGATATGAGCTTAACGCTTCAACCTCAAACTAGTTGGAAATCTAATAGCTTGCAGGATGCCTGGTTTTTCCGATATAAAACTGAGGCTAAGTCTGTGAAAATAGTGCAAATACCCCGCTTTTTGTGAGGGCATTGAGAGAAGCGACCACAGAACATACATATGAGCAAAAGTTGCCAAGTTGTTGCAAGTTGGCTGAGTGCTTGTGTTGTTCCTGCCGCTGCTCGTAGCAGGCACGCACAATTAAATCAAATTACCTCGAGTGCACTCGCCGCTTTTTCACAGTCACAGTTGGCGTTGGAGTCCCAGGTCCTGGGAAGGGTCCCTGGCTTGGAATCAGGCCTCGTCCTGGTCCTGGCCCTAGGACCTGCAATTAAGCTCTGCGTCAAGTGTCAGACTTTGTTTGGGCTTTGTCTCCCCACCCACTGCTCCTGTTTTAAGGATCTCCGTGTGTGAATTGCTTCCGGCCTTGGTCAACGAACTTACAGTGAGTGGGCTTCCCTTGTTTTTTGTGTTTTGTGTTTACCCATAATTATTTGGACATCAACTAATCCAGTTTGCCAGCCAACCGCACACTGTGGGCGGAGTTTGGCGGCGGATTATTCGATTAGAGGCCCGCATATGCCCCGAAAGCCCGAACCCAGATTGAAATTGCATCGGTTTTTGGCGGGGAGCCGGGTTGGGAGATTTAATTGAAATCGCAGTTCAGCCGGCCGGACAATGCGGCGGCGGAAACAAGGAAAAAATGCGCAAAAAAGGAGGCAAGGACTCGCCTGCGAATCGAGTTGACATATTCATACGGAGCGGGTCCCCTCCATCCGTGTGCTTTCTTTCTGGACAAAAAGCGAACAATATGCGCCGCTGATGACAGAGTGACAGGAGGAAGGAACAGGAACTTCAGGAGCAGGGGCAGGAGCAGGAGCAGGAGCAGGAGCAGGAGCAGGAGCAGGAGCAGGAGCAGGAGCAGGACCTGGAGCTGAAGTCGAAGCTGGAACAGGAAGCCGCGTTGAAAGAAGCATTACGGCAGCTGAATATGCTCCCCGAGTCCCTGGGGATACCAGCAGCAAACTATGAAGGGGAGAGGACCCGGATCTGGACCCGGACCCGGACCTGGACCCGGACACGGACACTCACTTGGAGCTCAGTACTTCGAGGCACACGGGGAGAAAATATCAGTCAAGGGTGAGCAGCCTTAATCGATGTGTATTTGAATTGATTTCATTATTTAAAAATATAATTCTAACACCCAGGCCTTTAAATATTAATCTTTTTATTTATTAAATATGTTTACCCTCCAATTCTAAATTCAAAAATATAATTCTAACACTCCGACCTTTTAATATTAATTATTTTATTTATTAAATATGTTTACCCTAAATTTCTAAATTCATAAGGGCCTTCTTTCACTTGCATTTAATATAAACAATTAAGTTTGAAGTATATTATATGCCAAAAAGCTGCCTAAAAAGTACAAAAGCTTCCTCTATTAATACTCAAATTATTTCTCGCAGTGCAGGACTCCCTCGCGCCTGCCTGCTGGTGCTATGAAAACCTCAAAATGTGAAAACCGAAATTAAATTTACATCAAAAAGGAGCGAAAAGGACAACAGGGGACTGGGGCTGAGCTGCTGCTGCAGGTTCAGCATGTGAGGGTGGCCTGGGAAGGGGGTAGGGGGGTAGTGCCGGCCCGGGGGTGGTGTTGCCATTGTAATTTTATTAGGTGAGAAGTGTGTGTGCAGTGTGTGCGGACTAAGGGGGGCGAGTAGTGCCGGGGGCCATGCCCGCTTCGGGCCAAGTAAATAAGCAAAATATTGTGTCCGAGACTTCTAACCTGCTGCGTATGCGTTTCCGTTTCCGCCGCCCAACAGCAGCCCCCTTCCGTTCCATTCCGTTCTGTTCCGTTCCATTACAATCCGATCCGTTTTAGGCCAGACGGGGGGCCGGGGGGCCGGGCCACATTAAATTAGTTTTGACACGTAAATGCGTTTAGCAGCCCAGAGTTTTTCGCCTTTGTTTCTGTTGCGGGTGTGGGTGTGGGTGTGCCCCCTCCCCTCCTCTCTGCTGGCTGTCTGGCCTTGTTTCCGTCTTGGCCCGGGGACTCCCCCTCCCCTCCCTGTATTAGCACTTTCTTAAGGGTAGGCACTCGCATTCCTGGCATTTTGTAGCATAATTCCAGCCTGTCACTGGGCCGCGAATAAATTACAGACACACCAGCGGCAAAAGGCCCACAATTTATGGCCCTGTGTGTGTGCAATTAACCTGAAATTAAACGATTGTTATTATTACCGATTGCCCAGGTGGAGGTACAGGTACAGGTTCAGGTAGGGGCTTACTAATTGGGGGGGACACTGCTCAGAGGGGAGTACTAATAGTCTAGGCGGTGGTGGGTATTATGTCATTCAGGGCCAGTTCTTTGTGGGTTTACTGTGCTCAGATCAATTTTCTAGTTATTTATTTAATAATTAGATAAGTTATTTATTTAATAAGAAGAAGTCTGACCTTAGGGTTTTTTTTTTATATTTTATATTTGTTCTTTAAATAGTTTTATATCAAAAGAAATTATGGAGTAAAGCCTTTGTTTTTATTATTTCCCTGCCACTAACTAGAGTCTGTGCCTTCTGTTTTTATTATTGTTATTATTATTATATTGTTATTATTGTTTACATGCCAGTTATAGGTTTAAAAGGTTTAAAAAGTAGTTAATTAATCATGATATATTTTAACTAAAATCTTCAGTTGGTGTTGCATTTTTTGTGGTTTTATTTTGTAACTTATGTTTACTATTGTTTCCTTGCCAGTCATGGGTTCAAAAGGCTCAAACATCACTTAATTAATGTTTTAATTTTAAACTATTTTAACTATAATCTTCAGTTAGTGTGGCATTTTTTGAGGTTTTATTTTGATAGATTTTGTTGCATTTCATGCTGGCAACTTAATTGATAGTGCTTTGTTTATGCCACCTTGAGCAGTTTATAATCCAACTCCCTTTATTTACTCCCAAGTTCCCCTACAATGTCTATTGTCCCTGCCCGTGTCAGGGTCCTGGCAAATCCGCCTGAAATACCTGAGTACACCCGAGTGCAGCAAAGAGGATGGAGCAGGACCTGCATCCTGGGCTAATCCGAGCTGCGTGTGCAAGGAGCCAGGCTCCGGCTCAGGGCTGCGTTGACACGCAACATTATGGGCAGCTCTTTTCGGGTTCAAGTGCCGGAGAGGATGAGCAGGATCAAGGAGCCGGTGAACTATTAACATTTAAACTCGACAATAGGAGGGCACACACATGGAGCTGCTGCTCCTGGCAGCCAGCTCATCCTGCTATCCTACAAAGTCCTGCCTGGCACTGCAAAAAGAGGCAAAGGTTTCTTGGAGAAAGGTTTACCCAATTGTAGTACTCCTTCAAGGACTCCTCAATTGATTTAAATCATATATATTCTTTAATTTTAATTATATATTTACTAAATATTTCACTAAACAAAGCTCACTTTTCTGTGCCAAATAGACATCCTTGGAAAACTTTCCTCAGTGCAACAAGAGAGCTCCGGATTCCTGAGCCGAGCTGAGAGATATTTATGAATCACAGGAGCTCCGTAAATCATCGCCCCAGCTGCTGGGCTAAGTTCCAGCTCCAGTCCACGACCACGTCAGGTCCTGGGCATCCTGTCAAGGAGGCGTCAACAGGTCCTGGACACGGACACGGAGGCAGGACTCGGTGCCTATCGATGCGCCCGATCCCTGACTGTTGCGACAAAATACAATTATGACGCGGAGCCCTGCTCGGGCTCGGGCTTCAGGCAAATAAGTTGATGGCCATAGCTATAGCTATATATATGTATATGTGGCAGACAAAGGGATGCTGGAGGAAGCCCCAGACGGGAAGATAACGGTTGAGGCTGACGCCAGCGCCTCCTCCTCCTCCCTCTTGTCGGTGCTCCAGTTCCAGGTCCACTTTCATTCCGGTCGAGGCCAGCTGCGTCACTGCGAGTTGAGCGGCCTCCTGGCGGTTTTCTAGCCAAGTTGGGGGATAACTATCATTATAAAAAATAATATAAATAATAATAATAATTATAATAAATAATAAAATAGTTTTAAGGACACTGCCAGGCCTTCTTTAAACTATTTAAATACTTTTTAGTTAAGATCTCTTAAGACAGCAGGAATACTTACCAGAAATACTTGCCTATTTGGGTTAATTTATGTGCTGTATTTTGTTGTGCTTATACCTTATATACCTATCTAAATTCTTAACTATTTTATTTGCTTTTTTTTAGTTTTAATATCTTGTTCTTTTGTGACTCATAGTTGGCTTCACAGGCTGCCTCGCTGTCAGGGCAGGAGGCGTGCCACGGAGCTCAAAGGAGCGAGTGCGTCGCCATGCTGATTACCAGGCCATTCCCCCTCCGGGCCACTCTGTCCACTGTTTACCCATTTCATCAGCATCAGCAGCAGCATCCGCAGCAGCATCCGCAGCAGCAGCAGCAACAGCAGCAGCAACAGCAGCAGCAGCATCCGCAGCAAAGGCAACAAAACAACAACAGCAGCAGATGCCTCTCCTCAGTGCAGCCACCCACTGGCGCCACTTTGTCGCGACGCTTTTTATAATTGAAGCAAATTGTTAGTTGAGTTGGCATTCACTCGTCCTCGTCCTCGTCCTGGTGCTCGTCCTCGTCCTGGTGCTGGTGCTGGCTTTCATCCTTATCGCAACTGGGGCTGCTGCCGCTCTTGTTATTGTCCTTGCACCCTGGCTGAAACCACCCCAGGATCCTGGCCTCGCATTGTCGCATTCCAATTACAAAACAATCATGATGAGCCCTAGATACTTGCCACTCTGCGCACAATAGTTAGTTCCAGATCTGACTGAGAGAAATATGAATGCCTCAACTGATAGATACAAATTTGAATGAGAATTAAAGCTAAAGTCAAAGGGAAATTAAAAGGAACCTCTTCGAAAACTACAATTTTTATTTACCCAAAGGCTATTAAGGTCAAGTCGCTGGAACCAGGACGACAACTCATAATTGTGGTGAACGCTTAAGGGAACGCTTAAGCGGAAAAGGACAACGATGCTCGGTTGTAGCTAAACGGAACATCCTTATCCTCCGGAGGCAGCAGCTCGACGATGTGCCGGCCCCTCGTTGGCTCCTGGAACTGGAGCTAGTCGCTGGGACGTCGCTCACGCGTACGGGTACAGTAAAAATCCAATTGCTGGGCTCGTCGTCTGCGGCGGCACAGGACTCGGGGCTCGTTGCCAGGATGTGTCTGGGCCCAGGGTATCGCAGCCGGGATCAAGCCGCGAGTGCTGTGCTAGCTCAATGTGTAAAATCTATATCTTATCTTATATAGGGATGTGCCGAAAAAAAAAAAGCGATACGAAAAGATGTAGAAGATGTTGAAGGATGCTGAGGATGCTGAGGATGCTGAGGATGCTGAAGGATGCTGAGGATGCTGAGGATGTGGATGTCCAAGGACATCCCCTTTTGATGATGATAGTAATGCTTGATGATGACGGACTAGCGCTTCCGCCAGGACAGCGGCTCCTTCTCCAGCTCCTTGGCCCGCTGGGCGGCCTCATAGTTGCGCCGCTTAATGGCCATGTGCTCCGACTCCGAGAGCAGACTGTACCGGTTGCCCTCCTTGCTCAGGTACCCATGGATGACGGCCGCATGCAGGGTGTGGGGTATATGCCGCTTCAGCTCCACCGCCGGACGCTGCAGGCGGGCGGCCAGTGTGTTGATGATCTCCGGATAGCTCACAGGCCGCCGGAGCTCCCGCATCAGGGACAGCACCGCCGGGAACAGGTCCGGCAGCGGCTCCTTCCGGAAGCGCAGGTTCTGCCGGTTGGCGAAGCGCTGCAGCAGCTGCTCGTGCAGCTGCGTCGGGAATCCCAGCAGGCTCGGCGACGCTCCATGGGGGTAATGGGTGGCCAAATGTGGAGGGGCCACATGGAGCGGTGCATGGGGTGGTGCATGGGGTGGTGCATGGAGCGGTGCATGGAGCGGTGCATGGAGCGGTGCATGGGGTGGTCCATGGGGTGGTGCATGGAGCGGTGCATGGGGTGGTGCATGGTGCGGTGCATGGGGTGGTGCATGGTGCGGATGCGGAGGCGGATGCGGCAGCAGGTGCGGATGCGGATGTGGATGTGGGTGGGGACGAGCCAGCGGATGCGGATGCGGATGGGGACGCACTAGCGGATGCGGATGCGGATGCGGATGCTGCTGGAGACGAGCCATCGCATGGCCGGGATGTGGCAGCAGAGCCAGCTGGCGCATCAGCATGTGGTAGGTGGCCTCGGCTCCGGCCACGCAGCCCGCCATGGGCAGCTCCACGCCCGGCACCACTCCTCGAGTCCGCATGGTCGGCTGGAAGGCCGGCGCCCTGGCATTCAGGCGATATTGCGGGGGGAGTGAGAGACCCCCTCTGGGCGGAGGCGGTCCCTGGCCCCTGGGACCCGGCATCTCATAGGCCCTGGCGGCGGCATTCAGCTTGGAGTTGGCCGCAATCATAATAGCCGCGGCCGAGGGCATGGGCCTGTGCTGATCCCTGTACTCGAGGGGATAGGGAACCTCTGTGTACAGGGGCATTGGCACCTTCTCCCTGATGGGATGCATCTGCTTCAGGTGTCTAATGGCCGGCTCCTTGAGGCTCAGGCAGTCGCCTGACTCCTCCGGGGCTGGGTCATCGGCGCAATGGACTTGGACTTGGGCTTGCTCTAATTCCAGCCGGTCAATTCCAATTCCAGAGCCATGTCCCTGCCTCTGATCACCGCCATTGCTGTGGCTGCTCTTGGTGCTCTTGGTGCTCATGGAGCTCTTAGTGCTCTTAGTGCTCTTGGTGCTCTTAGTGCTATTGGTGCTCTTAGTGCTCTTGGTGCTATTGGTGCTCTTGGTGCTCTTAGTGCTGATGGTGTCGCTGCCCTGGCTCTCCATTTCCGTTTCCGCCTCCATCTCCATCTCCGCCTCCGTTTCCGCTTCCGCCTCCGTCTCCTTCTCGTTCTCATTCTCATTCTCGATCTCATTCTCGATCGCCTTCTCGATCGCCTTCTCCAGCTCAATCTCAATCCCTGTCTTCATCTCGGTCTCCGGCTGCCGGGCCAGGGCCAGCTGCAGGTCGAGGCAGCCCAGCTGGCTGAGATGCTGGCCCAGGCTGAGATTGAGGTTGTGCATCTTGTGGTGACTCAGCTGCTTGAGCTTGGCCAGATACGGGGACATCATCCTCTCGCCGAGATTAAGCTGCAGATCCTCCAGGATGCCGCCGGTGCGTCTCTCCCGCCACGTTCGACTCGAGTTGTGGGATTCGATTCGATTCGATTCGATTCGGTTTTGGTTTTGGTTTTGGTTCTGATCGGTTGAGGCTATAGCTATAATGGGTTAGTGGATTTCTGCGATTATTTCTGCCTTGGGGAAATATTAGCAATTTTCTTTTTTTTGTATCGAATTTTGGTGATTTTATGTGATTATCGCTTTGTAACGGTCGCGTTGGGTTCACACGCGACTATAGAAAATATATGTATATATCTATATGTAGGTGGGCGTGTACACGTTGACGTCGTCACTATTCGCGGTCCGTAGGAAGACCGATAAACTGGACGGAGGACGGTCGGGGGCGCCGGTACAGGTTGTAACCCAACGTTGAAACACGATACGGATACGTAATTTACAACAGGTTTTTGTTGTTCTGCCGAAAAGTGAAATTTTGTCGATCCGAGTGAAAAGTGTATGGTGCTCAGTTCAGGTCGAAGTGAAAGTGAAATGAAGTGTGAATTCTGAAATCTAAAATCTGACTGACACTTGCCACCTCGTCCCCCGGGGAAGGCCTTTCAATGGCCAGCTTGGTTCAAATTTAGGATCTAAGTGTTTACTATGAGAAATTTCTAATTCAATAGTTGCTAAAATGTGGAGTTTATATTTATTATACTTAAAATATTACATAGTAAATATAATTCTTTTAAATTTAGTTTAATTATTTGTATTTTTATTGTAATTTTATTTTAGACATTAGGTAAAGTTGATGTCTGCATCCATAATTTAGAATTTAAGTGTTTACTATAAGAAGTTTCTAATTCAATAGATGCTAAAATATGTATTTTATATTTATTATATTTAAAATATTACAAAGTAAATATAATTATATTAAATTTGTTTTAATTATTAATATTATTATTATTATTCTATTTTAGACATTAGGTAAGTTGATGTCTAAATACTCTAATATATATAAATTCTTAAGCCTTATAATTCTCACATTTAGAAATCAAGTGTTTACTATAAGAAATTTCTAAATTATGGAAGCTAAAATATGGATTTTATATTTATTATATTTAGAATATTACATAGTAAATATAGTTCTATTAAATTTAGCTTAATTATTTATATTTGTATTATAATTTTATTTTAGAATCAGTTAGGTAAAGTTGATGTCTAAATACTTTAATATATATAAATACATAAGCCTTATAGTTCTCAAATTTAGAATTTAAGTGTTTACTATAAGAAATTTCTAAATTATAGAAGCTAAAATACTGAGTTTTTATTTAATATATACAAAATATTACATAGGAAATATAATTCTATTAAATTTAGTTTTATTATTTATATTTTTATTATAATTTAATTTTAGAATCTCTCTCCTTAGACATTAGGTAAAGTTGATGTCTAAATATTTTAATATATATAAATATAAATAAATATTTTAATATATATAAAATAAATAGTTATAGTTACCACAACCCAGTTAAGCCAAGCCAGTCAAGCCCAGCCTCACGAAATTCTGCACCGCAAGCCTACCAACCCACCGAAAATGAACCCTTAGAGTTCGATTTTAGACCTATATTTCCTATTCTTAGCCTGAAAACCTTAGAAGAATTTAAGCTAACCAAAAGGCGACTCTTACATCGAATTACCCTGCCCAAAAATGGAAATAAAGGTCTGTCTTTGGGGTTGTAAGACACACGCACACCCAGTACACCCAGTACACACACAACGAGTGTTGGCAGTACATAAATAAGGCAGAGAAAAAAGAACTCGACAATTTTGGGGTTCCGGATTTTGGGTTGACTTTGCCGCGGGGCCGGAAAACAAAACCGATTCCGAATCCGGATCCGTTTACCCAAAGCGTGTAGAACAATATGCCGCCAGAGGACCCGGCGGCCGAAGGACTCGCCGGCCAATGAAAAACCTTCGTAATGATGAGGTGCGAAAATCACAAGGATTGGATTTCATTTGCTGAATTATGGCCACTCGCCTGGAGGGTCTGGGATCGTAAGGGGATAATCCCTGGCATTAGTGACCCCCAAATGAGTAACCAGTTAATGTGCCAGGTCACTAAGCCAGCTCCAGCTCCAGCTCCAGCTTCAGCTCCAGGTCCTGCTCCAACTCAAACTCCTTCAAAAGCGTCGTCACAATTTTCAAATTACACACCACAAAATCTCATTTAGCTGAGTAAAGCCAGTTGAGCGGACTAGGCGGGGGGACGGGGCCGGGGCCACGCACACACAAATTACTAAATGAGTTGACCCCCGGGCGCAGGA